>JARYHS010006518.1:3057407-3161147 GCA_031002005.1 Vandiemenella viatica
GTGATTTGGGGAAACCATGGAAAACCCAAATCTGGATGCCCGGACAGGAAATCGAACCGGCGTCCTCCCGAATGCGAGGCGAGAACGCTAACCTTTACACCACCATGCTCGGTGAGATCAATATCTTTAATTTCTTTTCATCCATGACATCTAATGAATTTATTTATTTAGTTTGGCAGAAGAAACACAAAAACAGTAACTACATTGAATTACAACTACTACCACAATGAAAGAACTTCTAATGAATTCCCAGTATTATTTTTAAAAAATACCAGTTTTTTCCTCAAAATATCATCACATTACTATAAATGTTATCGTAAGATGACCAAAACTAGGAAAATGGCCTAAATATGACACATAAAATACATTTAAATACAATCCGAAATATTCAATCAGTGTTTAATTCAGCATAACAGCTCAACTTTTTTTTAACTTAAGGCTTAACACCTCGTCGACGGCTAAGGTCATTAGAGGCTGGATGGGACTGGGGACAAGGAATGTGAAGGAATTCGGCCATGGCCTTTTGAAGGAAGCATCCCGGCATTTGCCTGGAGTGATTTGGGAAACCATGGAAAACCCAAATCTGGATGCCCGGACGGGGATTCGAACCGCCGTCCTCCCGAATGCGAGGCCAGAACGCTAACAGTTCACCCACCATGCTCGGTATAACAGCTCAAGCCAGGGCAAAAAAAAAAAAAAACTTGTAATAAAGATCCAAATCGTACTGATATTGTATTCAAGTGCTCTACAGTTGGTGCAAGTGACAGTAGTTCTGAGCAGTTCAGCCAAGGAACCCCCCCACCCCCCCCACCCCACACACACACACGCACACACAAGTATAGTGGGAGGAATAATTCTTTGTACTTTAAATATGGCCAACAGTTTTCTCTGCAATTCACTAAAAGTGTGTGGCTTGAGGTTTGAATTTCTTGGTCCGCAACTGTCTGGTCGGAACCAGTCCAACGCCGGAAATGTTAAGGGCTCTCAGAATATCACACATATCTCCAGCCACTTTGGTTAATTTACAAAAAGACTGAATAGTTCCAAGTGTAAATTTTGCTTAAGGGAGAGTGGTTGATTTTAGTAAACGAAATGTGGGAAATATTTTTCTCATCGTTTTAAAGTAAACGTGTGCAAAGTTCCATTGAAATCTGATACAAACGGTGGGTTTGTATAAAGAATATTTGCAAAAATTAAGGAGGGTAATGGAGGAGAGGGATGTAGGCAATATTTTTCTCTTTGCTTTAAAGTAAAGAAACTAACTTAGTCCACAACTTGAAGGTAAGCTGAATCGTCCCATGGCAGGTGTATTAACCCATACTGTCATAGTCAGGACGGTCAGTTCATTTCTTCTGGGACCTGTAATCTAATGTGGGATCTACTCGCGGGCGTCACTCAGACAATTAAATGCAAATCCTAAAAATTCCTACTTCCTCCTAGATTTGAAACCGCAGCCTAATACAGAAACATCCGTAAGTAATCGCGTTAACTACAGACCAAATATGGATTAAAAACTAAAGGTTTGTATGAACAATGTTGGCAAAAATGAAGGTTGAAACGCACTTCGCTGTTAACCTCTTTCTTTAACCACTATTTTAGAAACGGAAATAATTCATATATGTATATATCTTCAATGAAGGAAGGCTCATTTTATAATAATTCCATCTTAATAACAACGATTCCTAAAGCAAAACCAACACCCGTCATACAATCTACAAGGGTTGTTGTTTAAGACTTCCTTTCCGAAAAATTTGCGGGTTCATGAATTGGTAATCTGATCTCACGAAGCGACGTCTACTTTTCAAGAAGTTTTGAGTTCATCTGTTTGTTAATAATGATCAGCGAATTGTCATGGGAAATTCAAAGAACATATATTTAATGTTTTCCATGGAATTTTAATCTTTCATTTAACTTTCTTAAATAGTAAATAATTTTATAAAGTTACTAGCAGTTACCCGCGACTTCGTCCGCGTTGAAAAGTGTTGTAATATAAGATTTTCTTGAGAGGTCTGGTTGCTCAGTGGTTAGGGCGTCCAACTGGAGATGGAAAAGTCCCCAGCTTGAATTCCAGTCTTGGCGAGGATTTTCAAAGGTCCCTAGCTCGACCTTCACCTCTGGCATAGGTTGGTGTGTGATGTGAATTACGCCAGAATGCTCACTTTGTTCTGATTACGTGTTGAACTATGGGTCCTCTATGTCCGGTAGGATTACTGGGTTACGTTAAGAGGCTACGAAAGGGACTGATTCCGGAGACGTAAAGAAGTCTTGTCACCAGGTCAATACAACCATACAGTTTATTTTAGAGCTATTTTTATTAGTAATAGTAGTAATAAATGTTGTAATAAAATTAAAAAAATCTATTTATGTTCCACAACTACTTCTCTGAATTTTTAAAACAGTAAAAATATTCTGTTTGTAAGGAGTATTTTCAGTTTAATATATCCATATATACAATATTGAGGATTTGTCTCATAGGTTTTGGCTATTTTCATAGCCCTAGTTTTCTTACATTTCTTTGAAAGATTTGAATTTCGTTTACCCAACATCTCTTAAAATTACTAATTTCATCACGCGAATAAAAATGAATATAGTTTTAATTAATGGAAGCTCAAAACGTCAAAATATTAGCAATACATTGATGGAATCGACTAAATATCAACAACAAAAAAATACTAACATCCAAACAGCAAATAAATACTTAAGTGGCCCAAGGACGTTCATTTCCATTAGTAAAATTGCGATACTAAAAATGAATATTTGGATTTGCATTGAGTACCTGAAAAAAATCTTTAAAAAAGAAGAACTTAATTTGCTCTTTGAATATTGATTTTTTTTAGGATATATTGGTTCCATCAACAGAAATTTACATATTATAGTAGTTAAGTATAGTAGTAATTGATTCTTTTATCCATAATAATCAGCGGTATTGCGGTAATGGTTTCTCTATCTCTGGAAACAACTGAATTTCCTATAGACCAGTTTACTATAGTTCATTCGTTTCGATCCATTAATTCTGCGCTAAAATATAAATTTCAATATAAAAGTAGTAATAGATTGTTTCTTCATATTCGGTTTCTTATTATGCATACAGAATTGAATGACTACCGGCGAATTACCACTCCGCTTTTCCGCCACTCCACTATCTGAATAAAACATTGATAAATTTAAAAAATTTACTTCGGGCAACGCCGCATGGTTCTGCTAAATCGTCAAAGCTTAATATAGATCTTTTGATACAATATCGGTACAAAGCGATACATGATGTCACTAAAATGGCGCTCATGAAAGAAGCTTAATAACTAATAATGTTTCAGTTCTCATTCTGGCCCAGGCTGCGTTTTAAAATTACCGCTAGAAAATCAAAGCTTCTATCACTCGCACATTAATACATTCACTATATTGTATGTTAGTGACGTCATGAATAGCGAAATAAACTTGACTTATTATTAACGCAGTAAATTAAATACTGACCTATATTCAGCCGCATGAACTATGTCGTCAGCTTCATGACAGTTATTGAGGTAACGTAATTAAAAAATTTATGCTAAAATGCTTTTAACTTACAGCGTACAACGGAAAGTCCACAATTCTCTACGATCGTTAATATTGCAGGTCAAATGTACATCGCGATAAAGTGACTTTTATTGCTCGTGATTTAGTAAGGTGTATAATGAAATTAATTGTGATAGTAATTTATGATATACTAATTAGGAATTTTGATATAGAAAATTCTGTTACCACTCGAAATGTAGGTCCAGAGCATTTAATGTGTTGAGATGTGTTCGTATCGTTTGATTTTGTAGCGGCAGTATTAGCAGAAATGTGGTTTGGTTGAAATGCTGCCTGGACCAGAATGTTTTTTGTTACAGCAGATGGCAGAAGGAATTTAGTTATTATTCGTAATAAGTAAGCAGCTTTCATAGGTTCCATGCAAATGAGGTGTATTGTGTTGTAAACGACTTTCAGTGTTACTTCATGAAACAATAAGTTTCTACATTAGCCCATTGAATACATTCGTTTTAAGTGTAGCGTTCGATAGATATTTGCAGAATATTGAACAGTAAATAAAAAGCAGTACTATTCGTACAAAAATTCTGAACAAAAAATAAAAAGGATTAGTTAAGTTTTAAATTTCGGCAAAAATAATTTGTAATACACAGACTGTATAGTAACAAAAAAGAAACAGGAAATAACTTAAACCGAGATAGAATAGAATCCTTTACATTTTTATAAATACGACATTTGGGGCACGACCATTTTGCACTTTCAGTGAACCGACTTTCGTGCTGGTATACTCATAGCATTTTACTTTTTTCCAAGCTTTGATTTTTTATATTTATTATAACGCATATATTACGAACGAAATTATGGTGTAATATTTGATATGTCATAGTATTTTATGTACGCAAATGAAAACATCTCTTTGCGAACTTGACAACAGTACCTACCTTTATTTTTTTAATTTAAGTTTAAGAACAGATTTATATTTCCTGCTTCATTATTTGTCAAGTGCGTCAGTTTTATGGCTTTTAAACTAAACACAAACTTGCATATGTATTTCTGAGAAGTAGTGTTTGGGATTTACTTAAAAAGCAAAGAGTAAACGTGGCACGGCTATCTACGAAGTAGGAAAATCTTTGTTGCTTCCGAATTGATATTAATGGCAATTTCTAAAAGAACTATGCGTTTTTGCGGGATAAAATCTATCCTATTGCATTTCGCACGCAATTAACTGACTTCATGCCAAATTTCATTTAAATATGTTGAGTTATTAAGGCGTGATTGATTGCCAACGTACATCCAAACACACATCCGAACTTTCTCATTTTCTCATTTATAGATATATAGATTGCCTTTTGGTATTAATCAGCCCCGTTACAAGTGGGGTAAGAAGAAAAGTGGTTTCTTTTTGCAAACTAAATGTAGACAAAAATTTCTGTTTGTTAAAAAAAAAAAAAATCTAATTTAGTCCACATCCTGAAGGTTGGTTTAATTATCCCTAAGTTGCACTAAGCTATTGTGTCACTGGTAAGATGGCAAAATCTTTTCGTCTGGTATCTACACTACAATGTGGAATCAAACCACGGATCTGGCATACCTGATGTGATCAAATAACATGCTTAAAAGTTTCAACTTCCACCGTGATCTAAAAATGAGAACTTTTGAAAGTAAGCCTGTTAAACAGTGAGCTTCTCTTTTTTTATTATACAGGGTATTACAAAAAGGTACGGCCAAACTTTCAGGAAACATTCCTCACACACAAACAAAGAAAATATGTTATGTGGACATGTGTCCGGAAACGCTTACTTTCCATGTTAGAGCTCATTTTATTACTTCTCTTCAAATCACATTAAACAAGGAATGGAAACACACAGCAACAGAACATACCAGCGTGACTTCAAACACTTTGTTACAGGAAATGTTCAAAATGTCCTCCGTTAGCGAGGATACATGCATCCACCCTCCGTCGCATGGAATCCCTGATGCGCTGATGCAGCCCTGGAGAATGGCGTATTGTATCACAGCCGTCCACAATACGAGCTCTAACATGGAAAGTAAGCGTTTCCGGACACATGTCCACATAACATATTTTCTTTGTTTGTGTGTGAGGAATGTTTCCTGAAAGTTTGTCCGTACCCTTTTGTAACACCCTGTATATAAAAAGCAGTAAAATGTTAATTTATTACAACTTGAAAGAAGAAAAGAGCTAGTTACAGTGTCATATGTGGAGGTGAGAAACTGAAGGTTGTGAAGTGAGATAGAAGAGAATAGGAGAAACTCGAACAAAGGATATAGAGCAACACAAGAACCCTGGAAGACTTTCACAGGTCTGATTCGAAGCAGGAAGATAACTTACATGACTTACTTTGTGCCAATACTATCATACAATTCTGAAGCTTGAGTAATGATTAAAAAAAAAAAGAGAGATCTCAGTAGAATTCACAACACAGAGCTGAATTTTCATAGGAATCGGATTGGTACAACAAGACTGGGTATATTTCGGAATTAGCATGCGAAGAAAGCAGTTAAAGAGGACACGATAGAACTGAAAGATCAAGACTCCAGTAGTATGGAGACGTGAAGAGTACAAGTGATGAAATGATGCCAAAGAGGATGTAAAATTTAAAAAAGAAGAGGCTTCGAGCCAAGACCATGGGACAGATGGACTAAGGAAACAGAAGAGTGTGCAAGATGTGGGGTTAAACTGGGATGCAGAAGAAGAAGAGAAATGGACAGAAGATGCTGGCAAGAATAGTTCTCAAGACAGAGACAGTCAGAGGCTGAAAACTGCACATGATGATGATGATGATGATGATGATGATGATGATAAAATCAAAATGATACCGGAAGCATTATTTCATTCATAAAATTAAAATAAATAAATACAGGGTGTCCACAAATGAATATCGGGGTTTTAATGCTTTATAAGATTTATTACATTATCCTTACAGTTATAAATGATATGTCAAATGTAAGAGCAACTCAAACAGTTTTATATACAAGCTTACAAGTGTTCTATGTGGGCACCATTTGTCAAACGGCACACATCAAGTCTGTAGCCGAGTTCTTCCCAAACGTTTAGCAGTGTGTCTTCAGTAACTGTTGCAACAGCTGCTTCAATCCTCTGTCGTAATTCAAGGAGGTCGGCTGGTAACGGAGGCACATACACACGATCCTTGATGAAACCCCAAAGGCAGAAATCGCATGGCGTTAGGTCAGGTGAACGTGGAGGCCACGCATAGCAAGCTCTGTCATTGGGCCCCTTGCGGCCAATCCAGCGGTCGGGTACAGTTACGTTCAACCAACCGCGTACTTCGTTATGCCAGTGAGGTGGCGCACCATCTTGCTGGAAAATGAAGTTCTCTGGTTCGTATTGTTCCAACTGAGGGAAGAGCCATAGCTCTAGTGTATCAAGGTAAGAAGTACCAGTTACAGTCGGTTCATCAAAAAAGAAAGGTCCGTAAACTTTCCGCCGGGATACGGCACAAAAAACATTGATTTTAGGGGAGTCTCGTTGCACTTGTACGATCTCTTGAGGATTTTCTGAGCCCCAGATCCGCACATTATGAGTGTTAACATGTCCACTGAGGTGAAAGGTCGATTCATCACTGAAGACAACATGATGTAGAAAATCTTCATCGTCATGTAACAACATTTCGTTAGCGAATTTGGCACATAAACCATGGTCTGCAGGCTTTAGAGCCTGTAACAACTGTAAACGGTAAGAACGTAGTTGCAAGCGTTTCCTTAAAACTTTCCAAACAGTCGACTTCGAAATTTCTAATTTGCGACTAGCCTTCCGAACAGATTTCTTTGAGCTACGAGTGAACGACTCTCTCACTCGCTCAACAGTCTCTTCGCTAACTCTTGGTCGTCCCACGCTCTTCCCTTTACAAAGGCAGCCTGTATCTTCAAACTGATGATACCATCTACGGACGTTATTGTCACTTGGAGGATCACGTCCGAACTTAATGCGGAACGCACGCTGCACAGTAACTACAGATTCAGTCTTTGCAAACTGCAAAACACAAAACGCTTTCTCTTCACTAGTCGCCATCTTTGCTACTACCGCATTCTAGCGGATCGCAGCAGAAACATTTCACGCACATGCGCACTAGTGCCAACGAACAAAACTGTTTGAGTTGCTCTTTCATTTGACATATTATTTATAACTGTAAGGATAATGTAATAAATCTTATAAAGCACTAAAACCCCGATATTTATTTGTGGACACCCTGTATGTTGATTGCTATACATAAATTAAAATTATTGAAAGGGTAAAAAGATGGAATGAGCGTTGCAATAAGAAATATCAGTATTAGTGAGGCAATTATGTCACACTTTATTCATATTTCAGTTTTAAAAATGGGTTCATAAAATGGAAAAAGTCTCCTTTATACGTCTCATTGGGGGGCATCCACAAATTACGTGAGGTGTTTTTCCGGATTATGGAACCCCCCCCCCCTCCCCCCTGGTGAGATTTCGTGAGATCTGGCCAGACCCCCCCCCCCCTCTGGTGAGATCTGGTCCCTGAGAACCCCCCCTACAAATTGCCCTGGAAAATTATGTAGACCTTTTTTTTAGGTCACACCCTAACTTTTTTGACGAAATACCCTCCTAAAATCGACTTTGGCGCAAATTGTAGACTTTTTTTTGGCTCTACTGTCCCCAAATTTTTCGCAAAATCTCACGTGAGATTTCGCCGGACACCCTCTCCCCCCCCCCTATTTCACCTCACGTAATTAATGGATGTCCCCTTTCTTTCCAATGCCATAAGAACGCAGTTAAAACAGTATACAACATTCCTTAACTACCATACATTTAGAACAAACTAACCTGTTTAATGAATATCTCTTCAAATCCTGTTTCAGTGTTCCTGGGAGCTTGGCTGGTAATGCGTAGTAGCTCAGCTTCCTGCAAATTCAATAAGACAACTCCATTCATACAGTTGAATTTCTTAGATTTAACATTTTAAGTATTTAATAGAATCTCAAACATTTACAGAGGAAAAATAAACTACGTGAGGTGATATTAACATGGAAAGGACATAAGCTATACCCACAACTTTAGTACCAATGACTAAAATCAATTAAGCACTGAATATATAAACTACAATAAATGTTTTAAAGAAGGACTCCAGTTTTTGTTATCTTCTGTATCTATAAAACGAAAACTGCATATATTGGTGCGAGAAAAACTAAAAAAAACTACTGCATCAAGTTTGATGGAGTTTCATCATTTTAAAGCTTACTATCCCAATTAAATTGTTTGGTATGTCTTATGTATCTATGTTACATAACGCCCGAGCATTAAATGAAATTCTGAATGTGTGGTGACAAAAATCAAAGATGGAACCACCAGATGTGCTTAACACGCAACTACAACGTCTGACCAGCCTTTAATGAAAGTATTAAAAGCATTTAATAGTAATACCCATGTTGCATACTCCACACTAAACAAAACTTGAAACATTCTTTCCTTTAATTTGGGGGGATGGCCATATTGAATGCAAGAAACTAATTAAAAATAAAAAAAAGCAACAGAGATTCTTTTAACCATGATCTCTGACAGAACAATTACAATGTCTATGTCATCACCTATAGTGTTCTATTCACAATAAAAGCATTAATTTGTGGTAATATTATTCTGGACTCACTTTTGATATTAGTATATGATATAGTGAAAATATCTGACATTTCGTTTCGAGCAGAAAGTATATTCATTCACTTCATACTATGTTAGATTTTAACATCAATATAACTTTGTATGAAGCCTTTAGTGATGGAAGTATTAACAGTTTAGGAAAAATTAACGTTTTCATATTTCATTCTGCACTGAACGCATGAGTTTCTGACATAATACAGCTTTTATTCATTTGGCAATTGGAGAATGAAAGTAGATTAATTCTGTTCACAGTATTTAATAAGTAGGCTGATGGTTTTTAACATTAGTACTGTAGAATTTTGAATTAAGCCTTTAGTGTTGGAAATAAAAACAGTTTAGGACAACTGAAACTTTCTGGTATTATATTCTGCACTTTACACGTGAGTTTCTAACATATATTAGCTTTTATTTATTTTATATGATTTATTGTGTTGGTTAGTAAAAAAGTTTCTACAATAAGTGTTGCACTTCAACTTTTAACTCGATGAGACAAATCAAAAGTAAAGAATAAATATTTTTTCATACCTCTCTTAGCCCTTGAAATATCAAATGCCAGAAATAAGTTATACATAGAGTTCCTTATGCTTCTCGTGACAATTATCTTCTGGTCCAGACCATATTTCAACCTAAACAAAACCACTAGGAAGAAAATAGAACATCCATCATACATGTCCAGCATGTAGTTTCCTGTGACTTTGTCAAATTTTTCTCATTTAGGTTGTATATCAAAATAACCAACTCAATTTGAGGAAACAATATCTCAAGAACTAAGGGAGATATCGCAACATACAAGTTGGATAAGAATCAATTATCTAACTTGGTTGAAATGTAAATTTTTTATTGCACCTAGACCACATTTCAACCTAACCATCACAGCTGTGAGATACGATTTATCGAAAAGTCTAAGCAAGATAAAAAAATATAAAAAAACACAACAACAACAATTTCAATTTGTTTTATGGAGTTACATAAGAATCCATGACGAAACTGAGGTGCCTCAGTTATCGTAGAATCCCCGATATTTGTATATGTACAAGAGATTTTTTGCCCTTGATGGCACAGATGATGCACTTATTGTTGAATGATTTTTCATGAAATTTATAAGCATGTAAATTTACATGAAATTTGATTTGCCGGTAAAGAAAAGTAGGATGTATTCTTAAGATCTATAAGGATAGTTTCAACAGTTTTGAGATACATAAAATTGTAATCTGACCTACATAAATTGAATGAGGGTAAAAGTAAGTGGCCAGGGGAAAAACGGGGGTGTAGAGAAATTACCAAAGGGGCAAGCAGTCCATCGAAATTGAATCAAATGTGAGTATCTAACATAAACTAGCATTTACTCATTTTATAATTCACTGCGTTGTTTAGTAGTGTAGTAATGCAGTTTCTAACCACAATTGTAACTCCGCGAGACAAATCAAAAGTAAAGAATATTTTTTTTCTCGTATCTCGCTTAGTTCTAAATACTTGAGATACAATTCTGAATACTCGATATTCTTTCAACTTCACAGGTACGGAACAGATTTTAATTTTGAGCGCCAGCGCCAGATGAAGACGTACAATGAGAAAATTTTCAGGACCAGCTGCAGAGGTGGCAGAATATTGAGGCAAACCTAACGTCTGATACCATAAAAACTCAGTCGAAATAGACTCGGCAATTTTCAGGTAATGCTAGAGTGTCGCGAATGTGTCACGGATATCATGAAATAAGCACAAAATAGTTAGGAATATTCAGTTGCGTGAGAAGCCGCAAGTATAGGAAAGAGCCATTAGTGAGGCAACGACTAGAAAGTCTCCAGAAAACAGATCAACAACGTCATTAAGTATGGAAGATACCAAAAGAGGTATCCGGGAAGCAGCCACCGGGGGCCCGATATAGGTGGACAGGCATGTGTATCGCAACGTGACCCGGGAGAGTACGTGACAGAAGCTTCTAGAAGGCAGATTAAGGACGCAATCAAGCGATATATAAGGGGGTCGCTTGGCCACTGAAGCCAGAGTAGGGCCAGCAAGCAACAGAGCTAGTTAGGGACCAGCCGCCAGTGAGTGGGGTTGGAAGCTGTCCGGAGCGGGGCACGGCAGCTAGACTAGCAGGCCTTCGACTCTCGCCTTCAGGCTTCATGAGGAAGCAGGACTTAGGCTCTGGCAGGGACTCGGTCGCCAGAACGGGACTTAGGTCGACTTTCTACAATAGTATGCCATGTAGGAGTTGAACTTAGAATTCAGAACTCGCGCCTCCCTTAGCCTTAGCTTTGAGTTTCTTAGCAAGCTTTACCGACGGAACTTAGGTTTACAGATGTAAGTCGGTCTTTGTGAGCTGCAAACTTGTCTCTGATAATTCTTGTGTGTGTTTGTTTTTATTTCTACCAGTTATTCCACTCCGAGTTCCCTAGTCTGAAGTGACTACCCATGTTGCAATTGATTCTAATATCAAGCTCTCATCTTCCGAACCGCTCGCGGAAGTAAAAGCCAACCAGGACGCAACAAGAGTATTCGTAAAATAAATGTGTTGCGGCGTCTTCAGACATACATCATATTTTAACTTCCCAAGCTTTCAAATTCTGATAATAGATTCGAAAAATGTATTTTCTGCATGATCAACAGATACATTTTTATGCATAAGGGATATGACAGCTCATTCTAAAACCTAAGGTCTATCTAGTATATAAACTGACATTCTTATACTAAGCTACCAGAATAATGAGAAAAGTAATATCACTGTGAAAGTGCATATTTTACATTTGTCACTCGCATACAACGCGTCTACTACAATGGGTAAGGCAGGGCACTTTGTATGGACACAGCAAAAACTTATAAACATTTCCACGAGACAATGTACTTGGTAACAAAATAGGCTTTTAAATGTTACTTAAAAGCTTTATAATTTTGTGAGTGTTATATAGGAGACTGTGGTATGCACAGACTTAAATCAGTTTACAACAGTGACTTTTTGTCACTATTGCTGATGTATTTCTGAAGTTCACAACCTGCTGTTTAGTTTTATATATACTTTATATCATCTTCACTACACATTGCAACCATGAATAACCCTAACTTTCAATGTATTTTCCCTGCCACTCGGAGACAAATGCCTTTCCTTGCAGAACTTTCCAGAGAAACTTCAGTAGATCTGCACACAAAGTCTCGGAACAGTTCTCACAACCAATACTACTTGTTGAAATCTTCCACGAAAAAATTCTTCGAACGTTTCAGAAGGAAGTCCTGGTTAAAGCATTAAACTGATAAGTGGGATTTATGTTATAATACCCTTGCTCACGGATGGCACATAAAAGATTTTTGATAGTCTCAATTTGGACTAAAATTAGAACTAAATATGAAAAAAATATAATTATATAAAATATTACACAAATTAAAAAATAATAATAAACAATAATTTTCATAAAAATTATTTTTATATTTTTACATATTTTTATATTTTTTATTATTTTTATTTATAATTGTATATTTTATATAATTATATTTTTTTCATATTTAGTTCTAAATATATTTCGATCTTCCCACCGACCAGAGATTAGTTTGGATATTTATCTATGCTCGGGTATTAGTTCTACTTTCCAATGTTTGAATTTACCCCCACCATTTTCCCGACCGGCGGTTATTCTGTGAGGCAGTCTCCAGCTGCGCCCACCTTTCATAATGTTCTCCCGTTGACAAAGGGTTTATCCCTAAAATTACTTTATTATTTGTGTTTGTGTCTTTTCTGTGTGTTCGCGCCCCACATCCATCATAAGTGGTGGATCATTCCCCTATCTTAATTTGATTCCTTTCTGCTACTTAGCATCTTGATTTCATTGTTACTATATATATATAGATATCAGTATGAATGGCACTCAAAGCCTGAGATCTACAGACGCATAAAGCTGGGCTGGAGAGCATACGGAAGAAATTCCATAGTTTTTAAATCTAACATGCCAGTACAGCTTAAAAACCAGGTATTTGAACAATGTGTATTATAGGTGCTCACATATGCCTGCCAGACTTGGACCCTAAACAGTCACACGAAGCAAAAACTGAGAACTGCCCAGCGAAGTATGGAAAGAGCAATGCTAGGGTTTACAAGAAGAGACAGGAAAAGGGCTGTGCACATCCGTTCAATAACTAAAGTGACAGACATCTTAAGCCTCGTATCCACTTGAGCACGCTCAGGCGAATGAGCCGCTCAGTGAAGCGAGCGGCTCAAGTGTGGACGCCTGAGCACGCTCGCAACGAACGACAGCGAGCGCGCTCGGGGCGAGCCGATCGGTTGTCGGTATTTTGGAATGCTCAAAGGCGAGCCAGTGTTTGTTCGGCGCTCAGTGTGGACGGTATTTCGCGGTTTCTACAATGAGCGCGAGCACGTGGGACAATGAAACTTGCTTAACTCTAATTGATGCGTATGAACCAAAGAGGGTGTTATGGGATTGCTCCACTATTATAATCGAACTAAAAAATAAGGTGGATGGCGTGAAATCAGCGAGATATTAAACTTTAGTATTGATGATGTAAAGAAAAAATAACAAGCCAGCTAGGGTCATTCAGGCGAAAACGATCAAAACAGAAGAGAACTTCTATAACGGGAAGTGGTAAGTCTTTTTTAATAGTATTTCTCACAGCTGAACGGATTTTGGTGTTACGAAATTCAGATCCTAAGTGCCTAAAATCATATTGATTTTGTGCCAGGCAATATAATTGTTTTACCAATTTTATTAAAAATTTGAAATCAATTCCATTATTTAAAAAAAAAAAAAAAAAAAAAAAAAAAAAAAAAAAAAAACTTTAAATCTATATTTGTAAACACAAATTAAAAATAGGTGCCAGCCTTCATATAATTTTGGAGTTACTCAATAGTGCCATCACAGACTACCCATACTAAACGGATGATGCTTTGTTTATATACTTTGAACATATACTGCAGGTTTGTGTAGGGACTTCCTGAGGCTACGAATCTTAAAGTTATCATAAATTTTATCTTCTGGTGGGATCGCCTCACGCATTGACGTATCGTGCATTTTAATATGAGGTCCAACAAATGACAGCAAATGTTCGAAATCGATCTGATAAAGTTTTGAAATAGCTCACTGTCTTCTTCTAAATTCGCGAATTAAATTATTAAGATAATTTCTTCGCTGACAATGACTTTCTCTAATCCATAAACTTGGTAATTTTCTTCTCTGTTTTGACATCGTGTGGATAATAATAAAGGCCGCAGCTACGCGTGACGACACGTCAATAGCCGAGCGTTTTCTGAGCACTGAAGCCAGGCTCGTTCGACCAAAATTTCCTTTTCCATGAGCACGCTCGAGTGAGCGCGCTCAAATGAATGAGCGCTGAGTGTGCTCAAGTGGATGCGAGGCTTTAAGGAGTCATGGCCCCAAAAACTGCAATGGGCTGGTCGTATTGCTCACAAAAGAGACGACAGATGGACTATGGCAGTACTGGATTGGATACCAAGAGAGCAACAGGAAGACCCCCGGATCAGACATACGTCGAGTTACAGGCGTGAACTGGAAGAGGGTGGCTCGAGATCGATCAGCCTGGAAAGAACTACAACAAAACTATGTAGATTTAAATTATAATATATAGCTCATTAGACTTAAAGAGGCTACATCCTGAAAAAAGGATTGATAAAGCCATAATAATAAAAATAATAATATATTTAAAGGTAAAAAGTTTATTGTTCAAGGTTTCCATTGATATAATTATTTTATTTTTTGTGGTTTATCTTCTTTTTTAAGAGAAAAGATAATATTTAGTATGCGAACACATGGAGTAGTGTATTGAAATAGCATCTTTGGCAGCTGAGAATGAAGGAAAAGTCCAGCAACAAAAGATGGCAGTATAGTGGATGAATCTTATATCAGTATATACTGTTAATATATTTGATGGATACTGAAAGAGAATGTTAGTTGGGTCAACAAGTGTGGAACAATAATGAGAACATTCAACCATATATGGTGTTGGTGTTGAATAAACTGTATCATTAGTGGAACGATCAGAAAGGGAGTTATTCTGTGTGTTAAACAATGGAATAGAAATAATGAGGGAAATAATTTTTTTCTGGTGTCATGTTGTTGTTAAAATGAAATAAATAAAATGTGTATTGGTTATTTTATATGCTGTGTTTAAAAAGTGAGCTCATTAACGCCATAGTTTAATTTAATATTGTTTTTTTTTCGTCAGGCTTTACGCCTCGTCGACAACAAGGTCATTAGAGGTGGGATGGAAAGGAATCCTGCCATGGCCTTTCGGAGGAACCATCACCGCATTCGTCTGGAGAGATTTGGGAAAACTGTGGAAAACCCAAATCTGGATGCCCGGACAGGGATTCAAACCGGCGTCCACCCGAATGCGAGGCCAGAGTGTTACTGTTCACCCACCTCGGTCGACTCCGGCACCTCACTCTCCGCACCAGCTTCAAACCTCGCTTCACTGACTTCCAGAGAACCTGTACCAAAAAAAAGTCCCATTGCATCATAACTATACTAGAAATAAATCATTTATTAAGTGAAACTTCTAAACTAAATGGAAAATAGTTATATGCCACTACTCATAACACAGGGTGGCCACAGACCTGGAAAATCTGGAATTGTCAGGGAATTTAAAGCAACCTTGAAATATCATGGAAATATCAGGGAATCCAAGTAATTTCCAAAATTATCAGGGAATTTTAAAAGCAACAACCCAAAATTTGGAAATTTTTTATAATTTATTTTAATATTGAACTTTTGCATTAAATAATTCAGCTTATATATTTTTGACATAAAATAACCAACAAATACCGCATTTACACTAGCAACTTGCATCTCGTCTTGCGCCTCATCGAGATACGACGGCGAGATATTCATACTCTCTCTGGAACTCAGCATTCTAAATTATATTTTTTTTTAAAGGTGGATGACATCTAAATCAGAATTATAGTGCTACATGTAAACTCAGAAGTTATATTTTTTTACTGAATAAAACAGCAATCGTAGAGTAGTAAGTTTATAAAGGTGTTATGTTTCACTAAATTTAGAATTTTAAGCTAAGTGTGAAACAGATGTTCCTAAAAAATTGAATTTGTGGAGAGTCTTTGAAGTCCTGTAGAATGTCACAAGCTGGTTTTGAACTACTTGTGAGAAAAATTGAACCTTTAATATCAAAACAAAAGCATAGATTCAAGATACCAATGCCAGCAAAAATGTGAATAGCGATAATTATATGGCTTTATAACTTTTTTGTATTAATGATATAAGGCGAATTAAAGCAGGAACAAAATAATACATAAGATCATGTAAATACAAACTAAATGTCTAAATAGGTAGGATTTCTAAAGTTTTGCGTCATTCAGAGCTCTTTCAA
This sequence comes from Vandiemenella viatica, assembly GCA_031002005.1. NCBI lineage: Eukaryota > Metazoa > Arthropoda > Insecta > Orthoptera > Morabidae > Vandiemenella > Vandiemenella viatica. The sequence continues at coordinate 3,073,920 of JARYHS010006518.1, forward strand.
ATGCTGAATCGATGCAGTATAAACATTGTTCTTGTGCCTTTGACTCGCACCAAATAAACTGCTGCCAAGGTGAGCCTACACGATTGCACAGTTTATACAAACTCGTGTTCGTGCTATCTTGCGTAGACTCGCGAAACTTACGCAAAATGTTAACTCGGCAACAGAAGAAATTGAAGATGGAACAAAAGAAGCTGAAATAACTGAACCAGAAGAAAAGTGTAGCAAATGAAAAAAGGCAGAAAAAAGCTAAGCTTTTGACTAAGTCAAGTTACTGATGAACAATTTAAAAATCTTCAATTATTTTATCTACCAAATATTGAAAGATTACTAATTTGTTCTAGTTCATATTAGTCATTGTCTTATTTTTGTGCTACTGATTTTTAATTATGCTTCATAAGATTACTAAATTAGTTTATAAAATTTTCAAATAAACATTCTTAAACATGTTTCTTTTTCTAATTTTTTGAGTTTTATACCAGATTTAATTATTTACAATCAAAATCTAATTAAAACTTTAAATATCTTAATCATGCAAATAAACTTTCTAAATCAGGGAAAAATATGGCAAATTTTTCTGGAAAACCTGGAAATATCAGGGAATTTTTAAATCATTTCCTTGTGGCCACCCTGTAACAGCAACTATTACAACTGTAACTCATGTCTGGTAAAACAAAAATTCAATATAAGACTGGACACTACAGTTTTCAAGTAGCGTAACAATTACGAGGTGTATTCCCAAACTAAGGTCCGGTGAACAATAAGTCACAGATTATAGGCTTGAATGATGTTTCACACCTGCAGCGCTGTCTACCAACTCCTGGGGAACACACAGTAATGTTTGTGTGCCGCAGTAGGTGCATGCCTGTCGACGAGAGCAGATGGAAATGGCCACGACAATCGAAGTTCCCGCGAGTTGTGAAGTGCGCGGTGTGATTAGATTTTTGCTTGTAAAAGGATTGTCAACTGCAGACATCCATCCTGAGTTGTGTCTAGTGCAGGGGTGGCCAACCCAAATGATCTTGTGGGCCGCTTTGGAAATGTATCTTTTTTTGTTTTTTTAACTGCTTTACGTCTCTTAACAGCGAGGTCTTAAGAGACGGGAAAGGATGGGAGGCAAGGATGGTCGCAAGGAATGGGAAGGAATTCGGCCATGGCCTTTTGAAGGAAGCATCCCGGCATTTGCCTGGAGTGATTTGGGAAACCATGGAAAACCCAAATCTGGATGACCGGACGGGGATTCGAACCGCCGTCCTCCCGAATGCGAGGCGAGAACGCTAACCGTTACACCACCACGCTCGGTGGAAATGTATCATAACTCCGCGGGCCACATATAAAACTATATATGCCCCATATTAGATTTAGACCTACTATAGACATTTTTTTGAGTGAAAAACTTAAACATAGTGAGTTATTATTATCGTGTTTACTAATATTCTTACATGTAAACATGGATAATATAATAATAATGATGATACTAAATGCGCATTTTAACGAAATATATAACACTAAAATGATATATAAAAAATCTTATACATATATAATAACAGACGTGTGTTTCCCTATATTTCACTTTTCAGCCACCGCTACCTAGCACAGATCACTGGTGTTTGTGTGTGGAAGTAGCATGGAGTTTCCTGTCGTGCACAACATTGGCCGAATGTCGATAGCTGTGGGGATGTGGGAGATATGATGGTTAAAAGTGGTCGATACAGGGCATTTTCGTATTTCGACCAAAGACATGTGTCTCCGTATATGTCACTCTGCTGCCACAACTACATAGCATAGACCATTGGTGTTTGTGTGTGGTAGTGGTATCGTGTTTCCTATCGTGTACTATGGTGGCTAGATGTCGGTAGCTATGGGGGGGGGGGGGGGAGATATGGTGGTTAAAAGTGGTCGACCTGCGGCACTTTCATATTTCTACCAAAAACGTAAGTGTCGTGGTGTATTACTTTTCAGTGAAAACTATCTGTCGCAGATCACTGGTGTTTGTGTGTGGCAGTAGCACAGAGTCACCTGTCGATCACAACGTTGGCCGAATTTCTGTAACTGTTGGAGTGTGGGAGATATGGTTGATCAAGGATATTTTCATATTTCGACCAAAGACGTGTGTCCGTATATTTTACTTTGCTGCCTGAACGACATAGCGCAGATGACTGGCGTTTGTGTTTGGTAACAGCATCGAGTCTCCCATCGTGCACTATAGTGGTTAGATGTCGGTAGCTGTCTATCCAAATTCTTTACAAACAGGAATGAAGTCGTGGGTACCAGCTAGTATATAAATATAAATTAAATAAATTTTTAAAATATAGATGCACAAATAATGCATTTTTTATATACATTGTGTAACAGCCCTCATACCTGAAATTTGAATAGTATTGTACTGTATGAAGTATTTGTAGTGAGCTAAAGTTTGCTTGAATGTGATCTGGTATGTTTGTTTTGTAATTTCTTGTAAATCAGTGTATATAGACTTTGTTTTATGTAAGAAAATTATTTAAAGTCCATTTAATATGTTTAAGAACCGAATGGTGCAAGAGAATTTCTTAAATGTTTGTAATTCCATGTATTAATGTAAGTTACGATGTCTACAGGACAATTTTCTACCGTTTGAAAGGATTTCTGTAAATAATTTTGTATTTAAGTATCTCTAATTACCATTTCTGATCATTTTGTAATGTTGTTAAGTAATTTTGTATTAATTCCGATTGTTTTTAATAGGTTTGATTGGTTGAGTGATTGTTAATGATCGAGAAATATCGGCCAGACGCTTTTGAAGAATTCTCGTAATTTCGATAGAGACTATATAAACAGATCAGCTGGACAGATTCAGTATTCAGTTAAACAGAGAGATTCATCCAGATTTTATTTGTGACGGCTCAGAAGTGTATCTCTGTATTGTATCTATGCTTGTGAATATCGCTGACTTTATTTTGAAAAGAATAAACCAAATATTCAACATAACCTTTTTGGTGGACTTTTTAATAAATATAGTAATTAAACCACCGAAAACCATAATAGGGCGAACATTGAAAGGACAAGAAGAATCTAATAATTGGTTTTCAATACTTTGGCCATTAGAAAATAAACATATTTTGTAAAAATGCGATGAATCTCGCGAGCGGGAAAAATATTCAATGCGGGCCGCATGCGGCCCGTGGGTCACCCCTGGTCTAGTGTATGGACCGGACATAATGAGTGACAAACAAGTTCGACACTGGTGTCGAGAATTTCTGAACGGTCGCACAAATGTGCACGATGGACAGCGGAGTGGCAGGCCCAGTATTCGCACCGACGACATCGTCGATCAAGTTAACCAAAAACTTCGAAGTGATTGGCGTTTGACGAATTCGCAAATGTTGTTTGAACCTCACTTTACAGGATTGTCACTGAAGATATCCCGGACTGCGCTCTTCACGCCGACCAGTGGGCGCAACCTGAAGATGATGGCATGTTACGCCATAGAAAATTATTACATCTGCGATCAATTGACCCGGCTGCACGCCCGAGAAATCTTCCAGGTTGTCAGTTTGGTATACAACAATCTAGTTATGCCAAGTACTAAATAAAATGAGCCAGAATTAATTTTAAAGGATATTCAAACTATCGAATACTGAATAAAAATCCTGAGAATTAAATAAATGTCCAAAAAAGTGCGAAATTATGAAAAATAAGCTCTGTGATATTACAAAAACTTTTAAAAAATACTACAAAATGATTATAAAACGGATTTATTAAATTTAAGTAGATTAGCAAGCCTAAAATAGTGACAGGTATGTTGTAAAATTAATCTTATTATACTATGATCTTTTTAAAAAGAAGACCGCAATGAATTACCTTTTTTAACACTGTTTCTCTGTTGGCGTTTAGGTCTTTATTTTTAAATAATATTAGCAATTGATCTATTGTCACATTTATTTATATTTTTTCATGGTAGTCAGGGTTAGAGATCCTACAAGCATGGTAAGTCTTTATTCTTCTCAATCTCTTAAGTCTTAATGAGACGACATTATTTTAAAGTAAAAAAAGAAAATAATATCGTTCGAAGTGGTATTTAATAATATTAAAAACTGTATTATTTTCAATTCTACATTCAAAATAATACATAACCAGTAGCAAAACAAATATTTCTATAGCAGATTCAAGACAAAAAAGAAATGGTACGATGTTGCATAGTCCACTCAAGGCACTGATGTTGTCTGCTCGGTGGTCGGTGACAGAATGCAGGAGTGTTTGGTTTCGCCACACACGAGCCGACTGGAGGGATGGCTTGGTGTCGCTCCACGTGGTTTTCCCCACACACCGTCAGTCGGCTTGATGGCACGATGGACGAAACTGATGGATATAGGACTGACTGGATATCCAAATAATCCCGTCACTCCACGTCATCCACACATGACAGCTGTGGCAGTGTTTACATTGGCAAGACAGGTTGCACAGTGGCGGAGAGACTTACAGAACATATCCGCCACTATAAATGTAACAACAGCGACAAATCCGCCGTCGTTCGCCATGCTATTAACACCAGGCATGAAATAAAATATCAAGACATGAGGTTACTGTGGAGAGAAGACCAGTGGCGGCATCGATGTGTGAAAGAGGCAGCAGAAATCTTAAGGAATACCAACAACATCAACGAATATAGCGGCCTTTTACTCTGTGATGCTTGGCACTTGTTGCTATGTCAATATAAACAGTATCTCTGACGAAGGCTGTAGGATTGCAGCCAAAAGATTGGATCATAAAATAAACAATGCAGCATACCCCGAAAATCTATTAATCATGAACACTTTACAATATTTTGGTAAACAAAACTTTAGTTGTGACATGGCATGGATTTTTTTTTTTTTTAACTGCTTTACGTCTCTTTTTAACATTGAGGTCTTTAGAGACGGGAAGGGATGGGGGCAAGGATGGGGAAGGAATTCAGCCATGGCCTTTTGAAGGAAGCATCCCGGCATTTGCCTGGAGTGATTTGGGGAAACCATGCAAAACCCAAATCTGGATGCCCGGACGGGGATTCGAACCGTTGTCCTCCTTAATGCGAGGCGAGAACGCTAACCGTTACACCGCCCCGCTCGGTGACATGGCATGGAACAACCAGACCTATGATATAAACCATTCATGACCAACTTAGGTTTTTTGCCAAAATTTTGTAAAGTATGTGTATGGTTCTGCATATGTCCCAGTCATCCAGCCTTTATCTGTAAGAGAAGTAACAACTTCTAGAAGACAACATTATCTACCCATATGTGTAATCACACACATCCCACAAACTGTGTACTGGTCTACTAATAAGAAACTATTTTCAAACTGATGTTCTTCCTGAAGATTATAACACAAAGCAATAACTGACATAATAAGAGGCATACATTGGTGATGAATAGCGTTCGGATTTTGAGGACAAGTCATATTTTTTTCCTGCCTTCTTTTTTAGCTGAAATGCTGAATTAAACACCGATTCAACGTTTCTGATTGTATTTAAATGTATTTTATATAGCGTATAAATGCATATTCATACCATTTTCCCCAGTTTTGGTCATATTTTGATAACATTTATGGTCATATTGTCACATTTTGAGGAAAAATCTGGTAGTTTTTTTAATAGTACTGTGAATTCACTAGATATAGATGAGAAGAAATTAAGATAATTATTCACAGCAGTGTACTTTTGCTATACAGGTGGGGGGAAACTAATTTTCACTGTGGTCGGCAATCACCAGTCAAGAATTAAAGTTATGCATTATTGTCACTCTCTAAACGTTAATGTTGTGCCCCCCTTTTAATCTCAACAATGCAGCAGCAGCATGCCTGTGTCGATCAAAGTCAATCAATATCTCAATGAAATATCTTCAGTCATTGTTAAATCTGCAGTGGATCAGTGAGTAGGCCTACCAACTTGCCGGAAATAAAATTTTCTGAAAGTGCGAAGTTACGTAAGGAAGCATCCATGAATTATAAGAGGTGTTTTTCCAGAATTCAGACCCCCCTATTTTTTTAGACTAAAATACCCCCCCCAACCCAAATTCTACATTTGCGTCATTTGTAGATTTTTTTTTTTTTTTTAGTTCTACCATTCTAAAAGAATTTCAAAACCACATGTGATATTTCCATTGACCCCCTCCCTCCCCCTTGGTGAGGCTACGTGAGATTTCACCAGACCCCCCCCCCCCATTTCACCTCAAGTAATTAATGGAATTTAGAGAGGAGTATTTTAGTACAGATGAAATGGTTCTATTCTGTAAATTATGTGAAATTGAAGTGACTTCAACAAAATGATTAAAATTTTATTTCCCAATGGTGCAGCGAGTGCACGGAAGCAAATTATGCTGTCTACACGAAAGTGACAGTACTAGATAAAATAAATTATGTGTAATTGAGCATGTTGTGATGTATAGTAAATTTTAATGTTTGGTCATAATTTGTCATTTTTAGGTCATATTTACCCATTTTCAAGGTTGTTTTTCCCTGCATATTTCTCTTCTTTTTGGGGGGGGGGGGGTGTCAAAAATCCAAACCCCTAATGATCAGGCTTGGATGGATGTTGGTGGAAGAATTAGTAGTACATCAAAAGGGACACGTTACTACAACTATCGGATCAGCTTTGTGAATGGATAAAGGATTTTCTAACTGGTCGGTCGCAGTATGTTGTCGTTGAAGGAGAAAGTTCTTCTAATCTAGATGTTACATCGGGGGTACCTCAAGGAAGTGTAATAGGACCACTTCTTTTCTTAATTTTTATAAACGATCTCAGAGACAAAGTGAAAAGCCTTTTTAGATTGTTTGCTGATGATGCGGTTATTTATAGGGAAGTAAGAAATTTGGCCGATTGCTTAGAAATTCAGCGTGATCTGGATGTTATTTTGGCTTGGTGCACTGAGTGGCAACTTACGCTAAATTGTAAAAAGTGCAAGACAATGAGCATAACTAACAAAAAGAATCCAATTGTTCAGAAATACGAGTTAAACAATTCAGTTATTGATATGGTCGATTCTATGAAATATTTGGGAGTAACAGTACAAAGGAACAGGAAATGGGACATACACATTACTTCGTTAGTGGGTAGAGCTAATTCTAGGTTGCGATTCATAGGTCGAATCTTGAAAAATTGTAATGAACAAACAAAGGAGATAGCGTACAAATCTCTTGTGCGTCCACATTTGGACTATTGTTGTGCCATTTGGGATCCGTTTCGTAAGGGGTTGATCGAAAGTATAGAGAAAGTACAGAGAAGAGCCGCTCGATTCGTGACCGCTTGCTACAGTCCTTATGAAAGCGTCACAGAACTGATTAGTAGACTAGGCTGGGAGTCTCTGGTAGATAGACGACGAAACTTATTGGAAAACATGTGTACTCCTACTTTTACTTTTGAGTATAGTGATATACTTCTTCCACAAACCTATTTGAGTCGAAAGGACAGGAAAGATAAAATTAGAGAAATAAGGTGGCGGACTGATTCTTATATTAATTCTTTTTTTCCCTTGTACCATTAGGGATTGGAATGCACAGCAAAGAGATTAGCTTTGGTGCTGAGCACCCTCTGCCACCCACAATTTTGTGAATTGCAGAGTATATATGTAGATGTAGATGTAGAACTACTTTTTTTACTTATGGCTTTACATACACCTCGTTGAGGTCATTAGAGGTGGGATGGGATTTGAGACGAGGAAAGCGAAGGAATTCTGCCATGGCCTTTGAAAGGAAGCATCCCAACATACACCTGGAGTGATTTGGGTAAACCATGGAAAACCCAAATCTGGATGCCCGGATGAGGATTCGAACCGGCGTCCTCCCGAATGCGAGGCCAGAACCTTAACCACTCACCTAACACACTCTGTACTATGACTACAAGCTGGCACTTTATTTCAGGTGAATGCAAGTGGGAGAATGTTCTTTTTTATGTAAGGAAATAAAGAATCAAATTACTGAGGGGATTACATGAAAATTTCTCAGATACATTGAAGATTTGAACAAATTCATAGACAGAAAAATTAGGGAGGTATTGTAAATACATACATTACTCCAATTAATTATATACATATGTAAAAGCAGATGTGTAGGTAAAATGCTACTGGGTCATTTCCACAATCACAAATGAAATTTGCACATCATAGGTATTAAAATTTCTATAAAATGAAATAAATTGGAGTGGTCTCTTAAAGCAAAAAAACTCAGAATTAATTGTCCTTTTGTTATAAAAGTTTTTAATCATGTTCCTTGAGTGATATGATTTAAGAAAAGTTGTTCATTATAACGATCAAATACATCTAAATGATTAAAATTGATCAAAACATGGGAACTTTTGTACAAGTTGTTAAGCAAGAAATGTGTATCATCACTTCTTTATGTTTCTCGTAACTGTTTCTTAAGGCTTAATTTCTAAGAAAAAAAACTGCATTCCTCACCCACGTGACATGAATGGAAGAAGTATTAGCACGGAAATGATTTTTAATGCACAGCATTGAAAGATCATAGCAAACATGCTGTATGATAGATTAATTGTTGACCTGTCAACAACGTTATTAATCTGACGCATTTACATTCTGGTCCAAGCTGAATTTTAACTTAACCACAGCCTCTGCTAATATTGTCGACCTTTTTCCATAGTTTCCATTTTGGTCCAGGTTACATTTCAACATAAGCACGACGTCCGATAATTTTAACATGTCACTGTAAGGGGTTGGTAACAATGCAAAATTCAATATTTTATTAACATCGTTCGGGTGCCGATACTTCTCCCCTAGATGTCTCGAGTGTCAAATACACTTTTTTCTCAAAAAATAAAGCCTGAGAAACGGTTACAAGGAATGTAAACATGTAACAATATGTATTTCTTGTAAAATATTTCAAACAATTTTACTTGTTTAGTATATATTTGATGGTTATAAACATAGAAATGTTGTTAAATCATATCTCTCAAGGAATATGTGCACCAACTTTTGTAACGAAAGAACAATTCCTTCTGAAGTGGTTCGCATTATGGAAGAGCCTAAATTAGCACAGAAGCCAAAATAAATAGCTATATGTAATTTCACCTAGCACAGAACATTACAGTAACATACAAGTTGTCATTTACTTCCACGTAAGACATCAAATTAATATTAGAAAAAAAAATGAGATGCGATGTTTGTTGACTTAGTAGATTGAGAAACAATATATATTTTTTATCAGATACATTACCTGACATAACTTCTGGCAGACGTCCAGGTTTGCTTCGAGATTGTTCCTCAGAATCACCTAATTACAAATTACAATACCTATATTACAACCAATTTACCAAATAAACCTCCACAACTACACAAATACTACAACTGTAAGCATACAATTTCTACAACTGAAATTACAGGTGGGTATCAAAGATAGCAACTAAACAATGTGCATTTATATGTATTTTTATATATATATATATATATATATATATATCTGCTTAATGTCTCTCTAACAGCGAGGTCTTTAGAGACGGGAAAGGATGGGGGCAAGGAATGGGAAGGAATTCGGCCATGGCCTTTTGAAGGAAGCATCCCGGCATTTGCCTGGAGTGATTTGGGAAACCATGGAAAACCCTAATCTGGATGCCCGGACGGGGATTCGAACCGCCGTCCTCCCAAATGCGAGGCCAGAACGCTAGCCGTTACACCACCACGCTCGGTAATTTTTATGTAACAGTAAAAAACTAACAGAGATAATCATATCACAGGTTAATTTTAGACCGCAATACCGCACTGCTACTTTCTGCCACATGGACAGCGATGATATAAACACAAATATCTGCAGGTATTTATTATTTTATTATGCCGTCACTTCTGGGCAAGACATATTCTATACACGGGCAACTGCAAATATCACATTATCTCCGTAGAAAGTACGGGTTTTCTCGATCAGAATCAAACCTTCTGCAAAAGTGGAAATATTCAAAAGATAATGATGTGCAACATGCATTTTTTTTACTTATGGCTTTATGCCTCTTCAACGTTGAGGTCACTAGAGGCAGGATGGGACTGGGAACAAGGATCGGGAAGGAATTCGGCCATGGCCTTTTTGAAGGAAGCACCCCGGCAATCGCCTGGAGCAACTTGGAGAAATCATGAAAAACCCAAAGCTTGATGCCCAGAAGGGGATTCGAACCTGCGTCCTCCTGAATGCGAGGTCAGAGCGTCAACCACTCACCCCACCACGTTCAGTAGGAAAAAAAAAATCAAATTTATCCTCAATTATTTATGGTTAATAACAAATACTTCACAACATTTGCGGTATCAGAAGAAGCAATGAAGAAAGTCAAAGAAAAATTTCCATGTGGCATAAGTTTTCAGGGAGAAAAAAATCAGTATGCTACGATTTGCTGATGACATTGTCTTATTAGCAGAGAGGGCTGAGGATATTGAGAAGTTACTGAATGGCATGAACGAAATACTGAAGGAAGATTGTGGACTGAATATAAATCAAAGTAAAACAAAAGTGATGAAATGTAGCAGAAATGATACCAATACTAGCAGATTAAATATAAAAATAGGATCGGATGCAACAGGAGAAGTGAATGAGTTCTGTTAATTGTGAAGCAAAATTACAACCCATGGCCGAAGCAGGAATGATGTTAAAAGCAGAATAGCACTAGCAAAAAGAGTCTTCATGAAAAAGAGAAACCTTTTAGTTTCAAATATTGATCTAGGAATTAGAAAGAACTTTTTAAAACTCTATGTGTGGAGCACAGCACTTTACGGTAGCGAAACATGGACTTTAGGAATACTGGAAAGAAAGAAAGTTGAAGCATTTGAAATGTGGTGCTACAGAAGAATGTTGAAAATTAGGTAGACAGACAAAGTAAGAAATGAACGAGTTTTGGAAATGATGGGTGAGAAAAGAAGTTTGTGGAAGAAGCTTACAGAAAGAAGAGACAGGCTGGTAGGTCATATTTTGAGACATGCTGGATTAGTTTTTTTTTTTTTTTTTTTTTTTTTTTTTTTACATTTTAACGTCCCTTTTTAACAACGTGGTCTTTAGAGACGGGAAAGGATGGGGGCAAGGAATGGGAAGGAATTCGGCCATGGCCTTTTGAAGGAAGCATCCCGGCATTCACCTGGAGTGATTTGGGGAAACCATGGAAAACCCAAATCTGGATGCCCGGACGGGGATTCGAACCGCCGTCCTCCCGAATGCGAGGCTGGATTGGTTAATTTGTTAGTGTAGGGAACAGTCGAAGGTAAGAACTGTAGAGGAAGACAGAGATTAGAATATATGAAGCAGATAATTGAGGACGTGGGTTGTAAGGGGTATGTAGAAATGAAGAGGTTAGCACAGAATAGGAAGGGATGGAGGATTGCATCAAACCAGTCTAAAGACTGACAACAGAAAAAAAACTTGAGAATTAAAGATATCCATGCATTCCTATATGGAGTTACCTGACTTTAGATTCATTCTATAAATCCAGTTTTCAGCGTTACTGGTATTATCTAGAATTAAGACTAAAAGTTTTCTGATGTATAGATCCAAGATATGGTTACAATGATGTCTGTACAGGGATTCATTTTAAACTAAACTGTTTCGTTCTCTTCCTGTGGATAGCTTAAAGTACGGGTCTATTGGAGATCGCGATTCCACTACAACAAAATTAAATAATATCATTGTAATACTGCTGCAGTCAGTCGCAAGACGTATTATTTTCAAGCAGTAATTCAGGTGTAATACAGCCTGGACAATTATTTTCAACCAGAAATTAGGTTGTAATACAGTAGGGGTGGCCAAACCAAATGATCTTGCGGCCAACTTTCGAAATGCATCATAACTCCGCAGGCCGCATATAAAATTATATGTCACCATATTAGATTTAGTACCACTATAGCCATTTTTTTTAGTGAAATTTGAAACATAATGAATTATTATTATCGTGTATCCTACTATTCTTACGTGTAAACTTAGATGATATAATAATGATACTCATAATTTAGACAGAATTTTTGAATATATGGATGCACAAATAATTTTTTTTGAATACATTGGTTTTCACTTCTTTGACCATTATGAAATAAATATATTTTGTAAAAGTGTGATGAATCTCGAGGGCTGGAAAAATATTCAAGGTGGGCCACATGTGGCCCGCGGTTTGGCCATCCTTGTAATACAGCCTGCACCAGCATGAAACCGTTAAATGTACTTTGGAAAGAATTTCAGGCGGAGTCTTGCGTTTAACCACTGCAGTATTATGATGCCTACTCTAAGCGGAATCACGATCTACAGTAATCCCTGAAATGCAGCCGGGACCAGGAGAAAAATTATTCAAAACCCATTGAAACAATATTTGCATACAGCGAAAGCATTCGATCTCTATCGATTCAATACGGTGAGACGAATCCGTCATTGAGCCATAGAAAAGTTTTCCTAACGTTAATTTACTGTGACTATTTGCAACGGAGATAAGCTAAAATGTTGAAGTGTAATACAGTCTCCTTATGTTTTATTGGGAAAATAAATCTGCTACTCCAACTGTTGATTATTTTACCGATACTTGTAGCTATGCATATAATTTTGGGTGTGGATGTAGAAATATACAGAAGGGTTTAGGGTGACTGTAAAATAAGAACGAGGTAAGAAGGATTTGTGCTATTCACTTCAAATTTGTGACACACATTCCTGTGGTCATACTTTTTGAGAAAAAGTGTACATGAAAGCGAAATGAAAGCTACCTTAGACGTCGGGCGTCACGAAAGTTACGAAACGATGCAATTCAATAGTACAAAAACCGATATTTGCAGTAAAATTGTTCTTGCCAAAGATAGTATGTGCAATCTACAGCAACAAATCTAAAACTAATTCCTTGCATCTAATACTGTTGTAACAAAGTACGTGTTTTTTTTTCCACTCTGGTCCAGGCTGCATTACAACCTAACCACCATGCCAGTATATTGCCACAAAAAAAAATCAGGCGACCTTAATTTATTAATGAAAACTAAATTCTTCACTTCTTTGTTGTAACAATTTACGTATTTCATCAATTTGGTCCAGCTGGTCTGTCATCACGTAAACATGACCGTGATTTACATTCATTACAATAGAGTGTAGAAACTATCTTTGGCGTAAACAACTTGAATGGCAATGGTGGTCTGTACTGTTAAAGTTGCTTCGTTTTGTAACTTTCGTGTGGCACCATGTCTATCGTTCGTTTCATTTCGCTTTCGTGTACACTTTTTCTCAAAATGTATGACCAGAGAAATGCAGGTGACAAATTTCAAACGAATAGTACGATTCATTCTTACCTCATTCTTATTTTACTACTGCCGGGTTTTGACATAGTTAGTGATACCACAACCATAGAAAATTTTTAATTCTTACTGTATAAATTTACATAATTATCAAATTTCATTTGTCCCTATCTGAAGTAAGAAACCATGGAAATCCCAAATTCAAACTGCTGTCCTCCGAAATGTGAGGCCAGAGCATTAACCACTCTCCTACCATGCTCGGTAACATTTGTAGCAGCCTACGTATTATAAATTATTATTATTATTATTTTGATATCTCGCTTGGTTTTCAAGATATGGCATGTTAAAAATCAGTTATAGGTATATTTCCGTGTGCTTTGGGTAATGTTTCTTCTGGTACAAGCTGTATTTAAACCTAACAACAACCACTAGGAAGAAAATAAAACACCTATAGTGCATTTCCACCGTGTAGATATGGTGGTTTTGGTGAAAGAAAATTTTCTGGTCCAGGCCAGATCTCACCCTAACCTCCTCAATTTTGAGATACAATATCTCGAGAACTAAGCGATATGTCAAAAAAAATTTATTCTTTATTTTTGATTTTTCTCGTCGAGTTATATATGAAGTCAACATCAAATTTGGCTATGGAGAAATTTTTCTTCTGGTCCAGGCCACATTTCAACCTAACCACATCAATTTTGAGATACAATATCACCAGAACTAAGCGAGATATCAAAAAAATTTATTCTTTACATTCAATTTGTCTCGTCGAGTTACATAAGAATCCATCATCAAATTTTGGCACCACGTTAATCGTAGAATCCTCCGTTCTAGAATCAACCGCATATCACAACTGTGGACTCTCTATATAACTACAGAACATTAACAGTTGCAATTGATGGAATTACCTGCAAATTCATCTACCGATGGAGGAGTATGTTGTTCTTCAACCGGTTGCAACTGTCCAAATGGAGCTCCTGAAAAAATAAGTCATTTGGTTACTCATTTCATTTTTGTAAATTAGTTTTCTAAATTTATATGTGAACAATACATCATTAAGTTATGGAACATGTCCAATTAATAAACACAATTAGAAAACAAAAATAGCAGCTCAGAGGCTACAATTGAAGGCACGGCAATAGCGCAATCACTGGGACTCATCAAGGAATTGTTGTTTTGATCTGAAAACTGTTGCACATATTCATTTGGTGATACTATTTAATAAATGTTGCTCTTAAAGCTGTAAAATTTACAGATACCTCACAAACTTCACTCGAAATGTGTGGTAACGCTATACTGCGAGCGACTGGGAGAAGCCTTATAGCGAAGTGTAATGACCGTGCACACGTTCTTTGAATGATATTATTTGGGAATATGTTGTTATAAAAGTATAAATATGGAAAAGACTACACACTAAAAAAAAAAAAATACTTTGAACTGTAAGCGAACGTTGGTTGCCTCATTTACGTACACATACGCGACGTCCAACGATAACTCGTACATCGTCAAGAAACATATCCGCATGTTATTTCCGAGATGTTAATATTCTATGGCATTTATCACAGTAGGTTGCGGCAATATTAGCGTAGCTTTTGTTTAGGTTGAATGTGCGGCAATATGCTTGTTCCAGCGTTAGGTCGAAGGAATTTTTTTTTTATAGTTGAAATGCTGCCTGTACTAAAATGGCATTTTGTTGTTGTTTTTAAAGCATAATTTGCCAGAATTTGGATTTATTAAACATTTATCATGATTTTCAAGCAGAATCATTAGTGACGCTTGTGGATAGGTTGGAATGCAACCTGGACCAAAGTGCTTCCTCTTGTAGCTTAATGGACTACAAATTTTGTTTTTATAAAAAAATTGATTTGGTTTTCATCGTTGTTGGTTGGTTGTTGATGCATTTTGTTGCACGTAATATTATCATCGCTGGAAGTCACTTATGATAAATGGTGTCCTCTCATCGCTTAGAGTGTATGTTGCAGCAGTTTTTTTTTTATTTTGCGTGAATTTTGTGCGTTATACACTATCTTCATGGGTGTAATAGAAAAAAAAGTTAATAAATAATATAGTCGAAGGAACGATAGCGTTATCGTTATACATGGCAACAGTATACCGCGAGCGACTGGGAGAATCCCAGTCGCTCGCGGTATACTGTTACGACACTTTTCGAGTGAAGCTTTTGAGGTATCTATATATTTTACAGCCCTAAGAGCAACACATATTAAATAGTATCACCAAACGAACATTTGCAACAGTTTTCAGATGAAAACTACAACTTCTTGATGAGTCCCAGTGATTGCGCTATTACCGTAGGCACTAACAGTGCAACAAAAAAAATTTGTAATATTCGACAATATGTAAGCAATAGAAGTATAACATGATATCTACATTTCCATAGAGTAGCTGTTTCCTGGATGAAATGAAAAAATAACTATAGGTATATTTAAAGCGTTTTAATCTACACTATTGGCACTGAACTATAATGATGAACAATATTACTTCAGTGCCACCAGCAACATGCCAACTAATAAATTAATTAATGAAGTTCACTAATCAAAGGCATTAAATACATGTGCTACTTCATTTACCTTTAGAGGGGACAGCGTAGGGCATCAGAAATTTACTTTTGGGGCCCATCTTACAACTGTCCTCGAAGTGAAGAAAACAAAGGTATTTTTTGCTCACAACCACATTAATGTCCCATAATTTCTTCCATATCTCACAAATTTCAGGTCTTTTCACAGGAAACCTGTGGAAAGTTATCCCCTCCTCTTTGCAACGCAAACTTCTAGAGTCTAGACCACAAACCAGACAGGACGGCATTCTGAAAACAAATATAATTGCAGAAGTCTTGATTCACACTGTTAAAAATAACAATATTTACGAACAGAAACCTGTTTAACTTACTGTAAACAATAGTGTCTAGATAGTAAGAAATATCGGATAAATACGGTTATCTGAACTGTCAAATTGAGTCAATTAGCGGGAAATATGCATTCGTACCCTACGTTTAACCATATAACTGATGTCAGCGCTCCAAACGACGGAACACAAAACTACTACCAAATCAACAGTCATCCGGGGCGCACATTGAGCTGCGTGGCGCAGTAGGGGCAGCGCAGAGCAGGGCAGGGCAGCACAGACTCGCGCATATTAGAGCGCAGTTTACAAAGCATTGTGTTGTGCGAAAAACCGACAATAAAGCGTAACCAAAAACATGTCGATGCAAAAACTCGATTTTTGATTTCTGAATCAGATTGGGATGCCTAGCTTGGAAAATTGTTATTTCTTTAACAGAAGCTGAGTTAGATAAAACTATGCAAAAGTGAGTATATGAAAAGAAGAAACTCTCATCTGGCTTTTGCAGTGACAAGAGAATTCTCAAAAGATAATTTCCGGATGACTCGAGCGGAGATTCACGACATAATGTAACCTGTTATTTTCTCAACAAAGCTCAAATAGCTATTAGAACTGTATTTTCGTGGTTATTTATTTAATTATTTAGCGTTTGACGGTACATGACATTTATAAGAATGTTTCTCTCTTTTATTTCATATTATATTTTTAAGAAAACTATATAACAGAACATAAACACTTGAAACTAAAAAAGCAGTGTCAGCAAATTAAGTGTTTCTCGGGGACACTATTGAATGATGTAGTACAAATAATAAGAAAACAAATAATTAGATAATAGATTATATATATCTATCTTTTTCGAAGTTTTATTAAAAATGAATTCAAAAAAAAAAAGTGAAAATTGTAAGTGGACAGTTGTATGATAAATAAATGCTGAATTTATTCGCCACTTTTTGGGTTCATTGTCCAAATCTCTTGTTTAAATTTAATTTTTATGTATTTTTTATGACTGATATTGCGAATCGCAGGTTGGTTACGCACCAGATTAATCATTTTTTCTTATTCCATAGTTGAAAATGATTATAAGTAAAGCAAGATTATAAATAACGCAAGAAGTGTTACGTTGTAAACCGGCACGAGTGAGCTGCGTGGCACAGTTTCTGTGTCGTGATCACAACGTCGCGCAGGCCACGTGCGGCGCAGTACTGCGCTGCCCTGCTCTGCGTCTCAATACGCGCTGTTCCGCCACAAAACATAGAGACAGAAACTGTGCTGCGCTGCGCTGCGTCGACTGCGCGTCAATGTGCGCCCGGCCTCAACAACAGGTGTCACACGAATTTAAAAGTCGATAACAAATTCAATTTCATTAAACGTATAATACAGAAAGCTGTAAACAATAAAATTTTTGAGAGTTATTACTCAGAATAGGAGGTTACAGAACGTACATAAAGCAATACCTTGCAAATATCAGTAACGAAATTTCAGCGAAACTATTAAAAAAAGATTTACTTTCAATTTTATATTAAATATAACTGCAATGAACTATATGCCTCGCCGCAAATATCCCTACCCACCTATTTTCGACTTTTACAATATTTTTCGTCGTTTGAGGTTATATGTTAGGGATTACTGGAAAAGCGATACCGCTACACCTACTTTCCGCCGCAGCGAACTAAGCCGTAGTAAAAGCACCTATGATCTAAATGCCAGCCCAAAAAGCCACAATTGTCATTAATGGGAACTAGGGGGTTCTCTGAGGGGGGGGGGGGGGTACAACAGTCACTACTCAAAACACGCCCACTGAAATATAACAAACCTCGCTACAAAAAGAATACCAATCGACAACAGTTTTTTCGTCACACCTGACCTCATGCGCAGCGTCGGAAACACTATAACGACGACAAAAATAATAGGACAGTTTCGACATGGATAAAACAGATCTCTCTGGTATGGCATAGTGAAGGGCAATTTGGTTTCTTTTTAAAACCTTCTGATCTAGATTAAAAACCTACCCCATAACGAACATGGAGGAAGGAAATATTTCCTTCCTCCATGATAACGAACGCTTATTCTCAGAGACAATACTACGGCTTATTCTAAAGTAGCTATAAATCAGAGACAATATATAACTGCAAGGTAATCCTGTATCACTATACGCTGAGAGTTTAACAAGTATACGAATATAAGGAAAGCACAATAAGTAATAAAAAGAGGCAAATAGCCGGGGATAAATTTTAAATTCCTAATTTTTTAAAAAAAGATCCGCAGGTCTACAGATAAATTCGTAGGGCTGGCAGCACTAGTTCAAATGCAGAGTATCAATCCAAACAACTGGGAACGGGGATTCCTTCTGTCGCTACCTAGCCTCTTCGGGAAATCCCCGTTCATAAAAGAAAATTTCAGTCTATGTTGCCAATATTGTCGTAATTTTTTTTCTACTGAACAAGAAAAATATAGTAGATTTTAAAATTAAGATAAGTACTTAGAACAAACTCTAAAACAGTAATATTAAACAATAAACTGCCTTACAAATTTGAGATTTAGTAGTTATAAAAAAAAAAAAAACGTGTCCCAGAAAAAAAACGTTTTTTTTTTTCAAGCCAGGAAAAAAGGTTTTTTTTTACAACACTAGTTTGGAATGACAGGAGGGATAAAATTAGAGAAATAAGATGCTGTACTGATACTATTATGTATTCTTACTTTCCTCGTTCTGTTCGGGATTGGAATGGACAGAATTAGGATTGGTGCTTAGCACCCTCTGCCACCCACAATATTTGCGAAATGTTTTGTATAGATGTAGATGTAGATTCCTAATCACCAGATCCGGTATTGAAGTCCTGGCTTAGACCTCTCCACAGTATGATACATACCATGTGTGATACAGCAGAAGTAGTTTCTAAAGTGACCTAGGATTTAATAGTAATAGTTTTAAGAAAATATATATTTTATTCTTTGGGCATGGATGCAGTTGAATAACGATTGCTCCTTGAGAAAAAAAGAAAGTTTAGGCTACCATGGTGACAGGAGCACACAGATTTTTTTTTTTTTTTCAGCGACGTTTGAACAGTGTAGATCGGGAATATGAGTTGCTGTTAAGGATATTAATCATTGCTGAAAAAGAACCTGTCATTTTCGGATACTCGACGTAGGCATATACAGGGCGTTTCAAAAATGACGGTACATTTAAAAAATCAATAAAAACTAAACGGGCAGTGATAGAAATACACCGTTTGTTGCTAATACGTTTGGGACAACAGTATATTTTCAGGCGGACAAACTTTCGAAATTACTTACAATTTTCAACAACAGATGGAACTGCAGTCTGGAAAAATCTAAAGTACAATTATTCTAAGGAATAAACCATTTGTTCACAGCAAACTTGCAATCTGTGAACAACACACGCTTACAGCAGAAAGACGACTTAGAGACATGGAGGAAGGAATAATATGGAGACGACGCAAGAGACCTTTGCCACGCATGGAAGTGAAGCAGGCCGGCGGAGGAGTGGGGGGGCATGGCCGGAGTGGTGGGGACTTGACCGCTTCCCAACAAACACGGGGAGTATGGTTAAACACCTCAAGGGGACTCTAGGATAAACGTGACGCCGCAATCTGGTGATGGATTATTATGTAACTCGATGAGACAAATAAAAAATGAAGAATAAAATTTTTTGATATCCTGCTTAGTTTTCGAGATATTCTGTCTCAAATGTGAAATGGTTTTGGTTGAAATTCAGAAGAAAAAATTATTCAAAGTCAAATTTTATGATGAATTTTTATTTAAAAAGACGAGACAAATAAAAAATAAAGAGTAAAATTTTTCGATATTTCACCTAGTTCTCGAGATATACTGTCTCAAAAGTGAGGTGTCTTGAGTTGAAATGCAGAAGAAAAATTTCGCAAAAGTCAAATTTAATGATGGATTCTTATGTAACACGACGAAAAAACTCGATAATAAGGAATAAATGTTTTCGATATCTTGCTTAGTTTGGGGGATATACAACAACCAAATTGAGAGGTTTAGGTTTGGATGCAGGCTGGACCAAAAATTAATTCTGTCAAAGCCACAATGATTACATGGTTGACATGCAGAATGGATATTTCAGTTTTATTACTACCACTTGTGGTTAGTCTGAAATGTGTCCTAGACCAGAAAAAAGTAAGAGGACCCACTCTAGGGATGAGCAACCCAGACATTTTGTAGGCTGGTACCAGAAATAAAATGTTTCCGCATAATTTATAGTTAATATAAAGTGTATCAACAAAAAGTAAAGAGTGATACTTTACTATAATGTATGGTTGGCATCATGCGGTGTTCTTTTAAGTAACTTCAAGCAAGTGTGCTCCAATCATAAATGCGATGATGAGTCACTGTCTGAACAAGCCTATACTTTTTTCAACAAAATAACTTATCACGCTAGAAGAACTCTACTTCAACTTCTGTTTAAAAGGGCAGAGGCTTTATTATTACCTTTAAAAATAAAAGAGCCGTTTCACAATTGTTGCTATTACAGGAATGTACAAGTAACTTTATGACACAGAATTTGATTCATTATTTTCCTTTACTTCACATTATTAATAATGAATTAACATGTGGTTAAAGGTAGGGACCGTGCACAAACTACACGGCCTGGTCCGGGGGGGGGGGGGGGTGCTGGAAGGCTACGTTGAGCTATGTAGGGAGAGGGGGGGGGGATTCCAAGCCAGGCCACGTAGCTATCCTTTCATAAAATTTGTCACAGTTAAAATGAGGAATGGAATTCACAACAGCATGTGAATATTTATTGGTTTAATTCTAGATGGCGATACCGCTATAGCACCTTTCTGCCACACGCAGCTATCAAAGAATTATCCGTACCACTTTTATGACATTTTTCTTCTGGTCCAGGCTGTATTTCAACCTAACCTCAACTGCTAGGAATAATTTTAAAAAAAGCTAGATCCCTGTACTGGTAGTAGGCCTAAAGTAGTTGTAGCAGTATCATGATCTAGAATTAAACCTATTTATTTCCCTCAGCTAATTATCTCCTTATGTAATTTATAATAGTCTGACAAGAGAAAACAGTGCAAAATGTCTTCTGGAATCAAAAGGGGGAAAAAAACCTACTTGCTAGGTGAGGGGGGGGGGGGGGAAAGGGGGGTGGAGGCAAAAGCCAAGTTGGTCTACATGGGGAGGGATAGTGGTTCACAGGAGGCCAAATTGGAGCTATGTGGTTTATGCACGCTCTCTTATGTATGTATCTCAATTGATGCTATCTATAAACATTAGAAATTAAGGAAAAAAAGTCTGTTAAAAATTATTTTAATAGAATTTTATTTGCCAAAACATCTACAGCCACAAAAAAAGACTAAGGGTATTATTATTTTATTTAATTTCAATGGAGCACACGCTCCATAATATCCAAGTGTAATTAGGAAACAGTGATACAAGATTGATTGAAACAGAAAGTTATATATGTAATTTGAAAGTGTCACCATATGGCAAGATAATACTTGACAGCAGTAGGAGCACTGGATTCTTAGGTTTTCTGATTCATGTTTGAAGTATTTCTTTAATTCCTTAGTTATTGATCAAAAAATATATATTAGCATATAAATTTAGTCAGGATCACTTTGAAATATTTTTACAATGTATCAGATCTTTGGGGGGTGGAGGGGGGGGGAGGAATTCAAACAATCCCACTGCCCATACAATTTAAAGCAGCTTATAAAAAAAAAAACCTACTCTTGAAATGTGAAGTGAAATATGCAAACACTGGTAATTGTATACTCCTGGAAAAATTGTTAATCATGCTCCAGAACATATTATAAATTTTACATCAAGACATCATCGAATTATTGAAGAGGAAAAAGAATTACAGTTTCCTCCCAAGTCCGACCACGAATGTATGTTTGATGCAGGTGCACTAACTGTTTTAATAGATCATATTGTACACTACATTTCAGGATTTGTGGTACACAAACATCTAAAAATATTAAAAAGTGAAGAGTGTGTTAGTATATTGTGATCTCCATTTCTATTATTTTGGGGATCTCTCAAAACGTACAAAAGTAGAGATGGTCTTATTCATCGTTCACTTGATATAAGTAACATTTGTGAAACGTTTTAAAAAGTATTTAGCAGAAATGTGCATTCAAATTTTGGTTTATTTTTTTAAAAAGAAGTTAAACATTTTGCAAACTGAAACACAAGTTGTTCAATTGATAATCTGTGAAAATTTATTCAGTCACCTTAATTTGCGAACAAAGTCATCCCATTGAGAGCTATGACTAAATATTTATAGACGTGCTGCAAAGTTTGATGTGTCTACCGCTCACTTCAACAACGATAATTACAATTCAACTTACTTATGAAATGATATTCCAGGTTCATTCCTGTCTGGCCTATTTGTGCAACCGTACGCAACACAAGCTGGCATTTTTAAACACTTATACACAATACTAAATGAAATAATCACTGCCTCTACCACAATGTGAACACCTTAATTGTTGGGAAGCGCCATATGGTCGCTGCCGGTGCTGCCACCATGCGGGAGAGTTTAGTGCTTGCTTCACCGATTTAAGCTCACTTCTTCTCCATATAATTCCTTCCTCCATGCTTAGAGAATGGTATATTGTCTCTGAGAATGGTGAACTCACAGACTGCGTTTACTTCTATATCTTTCAAATCGCCTGCAGCGCCATCTGTTGTTGAAAATTGTAACTAATTTCGAAAGTTTGTCCTCCTAAAAATTTACTGTTGCCCCAAGTATGGAGGAAGGAATTATATGGAGAAGCAAGCACTAAACTCTCCCGCATGGTGGCAGCACCGGCAGCGACCATATGGCGCTTCCCAACAATTAAGGTGTTCACATTGTGGTAGAGGCAGTGATTATTTCATTTAGTATTGTGTATAAGTGTTTAAAAATGCCAGCTTGTGTTGCGTACGGTTGCACAAATAGGCCAGACAGGAATGAACCTGGAATATCATTTCATAAGTAAGTTGAATTGTAATTATCGTTGTTGAAGTGAGCGGTAGACACAGCAAACTTTGCAGCACGTCTATAAATATTTAGTCATAGCTCTCAATGGGATGACTTTGTTCGCAAATTAAGGTGACTGAATAAATTTTCACAGATTATCAATTGAACAACTTGTGTTTCAGTTTGCAAAATGTTTAACTTCTTTTTAAAAAAATAAACCAAAATTTGAATGCACATTTCTGCTAAATACTTTTTAAAACGTTTCACAAATGTTACTTATATCAAGTGAACGATGAATAAGACCATCTCTACTTTTGTACGTTTTGAGAGATCCCCAAAATAATAGAAATGGAGATCACAATATACTAACACACTCTTCACTTTTTAATATTTTTAGATGTTTGTGTACCACAAATCCTGAAATGTAGTGTACAATATGATCTATTAAAACAGTTAGTGCACCTGCATCAAACATACATTCGTGGTCGGACTTGGGAGGAAACTGTAATTCTTTTTCCTCTTCAATAATTCGATGATGTCTTGATGTAAAATTTATAATATGTTCTGGAGCATGATTAACAATTTTTCCAGGAGTATACAATTACCAGTGTTTGCATATTTCACTTCACATTTCAAGAGTAGGTTTTTTTTTTTATAAGCTGCTTTAAATTGTATGGGCAGTGGGATTGTTTGAATTCCTCCCCCCCCCTCCACCCCCCAAAGATCTGATACATTGTAAAAATATTTCAAAGTGATCCTGACTAAATTTATATGCTAATATATATTTTTTGATCAATAACTAAGGAATTAAAGAAATACTTCAAACATGAATCAGAAAACCTAAGAATCCAGTGCTCCTACTGCTGTCAAGTATTATCTTGCCATATGGTGACACTTTCAAATTACATATATAACTTTCTGTTTCAATCAATCTTGTATCACTGTTTCCTAATTACACTTGGATATTATGGAGCGTGTGCTCCATTGAAATTAAATAAAATAATAATACCCTTAGTCTTTTTTTGTGGCTGTAGATGTTTTGGCAAATAAAATTCTATTAAAATAATTTTTAACAGACTTTTTTTCCTTAATTTCTAATGTTTATAGATAGCATCAATTGAGATACATACATAAGAGAGCGTGCATAAACCACATAGCTCCAATTTGGCCTCCTGTGAACCACTATCCCTCCCCATGTAGACCAACTTGGCTTTTGCCTCCACCCCCTTCCCCCCCCCCCCTCACCTAGCAAGTAGGTTTTTTTCCCCCTTTTGATTCCAGAAGACATTTTGCACTGTTTTCTCTTGTCAGACTATTATAAATTACATAAGGAGATAATTAGCTGAGGGAAATAAATAGGTTTAATTCTAGATCATGATACTGCTACAACTACTTTAGGCCTACTACCAGTACAGGGATCTAGCTTTTTTTAAAATTATTCCTAGCAGTTGAGGTTAGGTTGAAATACAGCCTGGACCAGAAGAAAAATGTCATAAAAGTGGTACGGATAATTCTTTGATAGCTGCGTGTGGCAGAAAGGTGCTATAGCGGTATCGCCATCTAGAATTAAACCAATAAATATTCACATGCTGTTGTGAATTCCATTCCTCATTTTAACTGTGACAAATTTTATGAAAGGATAGCTACGTGGCCTGGCTTGGAATCCCCCCCCCCTCTCCCTACATAGCTCAACGTAGCCTTCCAGCACCCCCCCCCCCCCCCGGACCAGGCCGTGTAGTTTGTGCACGGTCCCTACCTTTAACCACATGTTAATTCATTATTAATAATGTGAAGTAAAGGAAAATAATGAATCAAATTCTGTGTCATAAAGTTACTTGTACATTCCTGTAATAGCAACAATTGTGAAACGGCTCTTTTATTTTTAAAGGTAATAATAAAGCCTCTGCCCTTTTAAACAGAAGTTGAAGTAGAGTTCTTCTAGCGTGATAAGTTATTTTGTTGAAAAAAGTATAGGCTTGTTCAGACAGTGACTCATCATCGCATTTATGATTGGAGCACACTTGCTTGAAGTTACTTAAAAGAACACCGCATGATGCCAACCATACATTATAGTAAAGTATCACTCTTTACTTTTTGTTGATACACTTTATATTAACTATAAATTATGCGGAAACATTTTATTTCTGGTACCAGCCTACAAAATGTCTGGGTTGCTCATCCCTAGAGTGGGTCCTCTTACTTTTTTCTGGTCTAGGACACATTTCAGACTAACCACAAGTGGTAGTAATAAAACTGAAATATCCATTCTGCATGTCAACCATGTAATCATTGTGGCTTTGACAGAATTAATTTTTGGTCCAGCCTGCATCCAAACCTAAACCTCTCAATTTGGTTGTTGTATATCCCCCAAACTA
Source organism: Vandiemenella viatica (assembly GCA_031002005.1). NCBI lineage: Eukaryota > Metazoa > Arthropoda > Insecta > Orthoptera > Morabidae > Vandiemenella > Vandiemenella viatica. The sequence goes on from JARYHS010006518.1 coordinate 3,099,305, forward strand.
AGCAAGATATCGAAAACATTTATTCCTTATTATCGAGTTTTTTCGTCGTGTTACATAAGAATCCATCATTAAATTTGACTTTTGCGAAATTTTTCTTCTGCATTTCAACTCAAGACACCTCACTTTTGAGACAGTATATCTCGAGAACTAGGTGAAATATCGAAAAATTTTACTCTTTATTTTTTATTTGTCTCGTCTTTTTAAATAAAAATTCATCATAAAATTTGACTTTGAATAATTTTTTCTTCTGAATTTCAACCAAAACCATTTCACATTTGAGACAGAATATCTCGAAAACTAAGCAGGATATCAAAAAATTTTATTCTTCATTTTTTATTTGTCTCATCGAGTTACATAATAATCCATCACCAGATTGCGGCGTCACGTTTATCCTAGAGTCCCCTTGAGGTGTTTAACCATACTCCCCGTGTTTGTTGGGAAGCGGTCAAGTCCCCACCACTCCGGCCATGCCCCCCCACTCCTCCGCCGGCCTGCTTCACTTCCATGCGTGGCAAAGGTCTCTTGCGTCGTCTCCATATTATTCCTTCCTCCATGATTGCAACAAACGGTGTATTTCTATCGCTGCCCGTTTAGTTTTTATTGATTTTTCAAATATACCGGTCATTTTTTGAAACACCCGGTAGTTCCGTGGGGAGATAGACAAATGGAAGACAATAAAGTTTGAACCTGTTCGGAATGACTGCCAGAAAATATTGCTACCAGCAACATTCGTATCTCGAAATGACCGTGAAAATAAGATAAGAGAAATCCATTGAGGAAGGAAATTTCCTTCCTCCATGGAGAAATCAGGGCCAGAACCGATTCATTTCTGTACTCATTTTTCCCACGAGCGATTAGGGAATGGAATAGAAAGGATTTACCGGGCGAGTAAACATAAAATCCGACAGGAGTAGCTTTCGATAAAGCACTCCGGCCATCCTGATCTGGGTTTTCCATGGTTTTCCCAGATCACTCCACGCGAATGCTGGGATGGTTCCTCACAATAGCCCATGGGCACCTCCTGCCATATCCCATAACCGTTCCAAACCATAACCCTTTTTCGATAGGTGCAATGCATCCTCCGCCACACACTTTTATTGAATCGCGGAGTAATAATAATAATAATAAAAATGGGAAAGACCACATTCTTTATTTGAAGACGGTAAAATTACACAACAAATAAATCTATGGTTATGTAAAACATGGTGATTCTTACATCAGATAGAGTTGTTAAACTTGGAAGCCCTTCTGTTGTCTTTTGAAGACACATGAAGTGGTTTCATATTTTACCCTCTCCGTCTATCTTCCAATCATCCACAATTCAATCATTTTAATAAAATAAATAAATAAAAGCTGTGTACATGCATTCAGTCGCTCTCTCTTCCCAGAAGGGTACAGTCATGCATATTATTCAGTGCATCATTTTCGATAGAGCAAGTTTGATGACGTGTTTCTGATTGGTCAAGTGCAAATACTGCAGGGTTAGATCAACCCCATCTAGGTAGAGTGGGGAATAGAGGGGGGGGGATGTGTCATTCAAACATGTACAACAAATAGACTGATTGAAATGAAATCCAACTCTCATGTTTCGACCTGTTTAAATTTAAATATAGAGAGGCTAAATTTAAAAAAGCACTCAGATTTTACATATATACTTTTAATCTTTTCTGTATGGTTTTGATAATACAAAGACTGGATAACAGAAGCTACTCAGCTAACTTATTATAATTCACAGTTCAATAATAATAGTCTTTGAATACATAGCCTTGAGCATTTTCAGGCATACACACTAGCAAAACTGGAGATGGCATTGCATACAATGCGATCAAATTAGAGCCTTGAAAATAGTGCAGACTTCCAGATTCATCAGTCCACGATCTGGAAATTGCAGCTGGTGTTGAACTCAACAATTCGACACCAGTACACATGTGTCGAGAGGTTGCCTTTATTTATTTTTGCAAAATTGCTCAAAGACATACATTATTTTGTAACATTAATTGAGCAATGGGATAGTAAACAGCTGACTGCTTTAAACACAGAGCAGAAAAACTGAAGACGAAGAAAGAAGTGCATTATTATTTTTTTGCTGACATCAGTCTTTCGACTGGTTTGATGCAATCCTCCATCCCTTCCTATCTTGTGCTAACCTTTTCATCTCAAATCTCATGATCTCAACCCCCATCTTCAATTACCTGCTTCACATATTCTAATCTTACCTTTGGCTGTTCCCTCCACTAACAAATTAACCAATCCCGCATGTCTCAAAATATGACCTACCAGCCTGTCTCATCTTTCTGTAAGACTCTTCCACAAACTTCTTTCCTCACCCATCATTTCCAAAACTCGTTCATTTCATACTTTATCCATCCACTTAATTTTCAGCATCCTTCAGTAGCACCAAATTTCAATTTTCTTTCTTTCTGGTATTCCTAACGTTCATACTTCGCTGCCATAAAGTGCTGTGCTCCACACACAGAGTTTTAAAAAAGTTCTTGCCGAGACCTAGATCAGTATTTGAAACACAAATATTTCAATTTCTCACGAAGTCCCTTTATCACTAGTACTATTCTGCTTTTAACGTCATTCCTGCTTTGGCCATCAGTTGTAATTTTGCTTACAAAGTAGCAGAATTCACTCACTTCTTCTATCACATCAGATCCTATTTTCATAATTAATCTACTAGTATTGGTATCATTTCTGCTACATATCTTCACTTTTGGCTTGCTTTGATTTATATTTGGTCCAAACTCTTCCTACAGCATTTTCTCCAAGCCATTCAGTAACTTCTCAGCCTGTTCTGTTATCAAAACAATGTCATCAGCAAATCATAGCATACTGATTCTTCTCCCTGAACACTTATGCCACATGGAAAATTTTCTTTAACTTCCTTAATTGCTTCTTCTGCATACAAGTTGAATATTAATGAGAACAGATTACAACCTTGTCTCACACCCTTTTTTAACTGATGCATGTCTCTCGTGATTCTCTACTTTTATTACAGCCACTTGATTCTTATATAGTTTATAAAGTATTCTTCTACCTCAATATTTTAGACCTGACTTCTTTAAAATTTTGAACATCTTGTCCCACCAAACATTATCAAAAGCTTTTTCTAAATCAACAAACGCCATAAAAGAATCTTTGTTTTTCCTGATCCACCCTTCAAGTATTAATCTTAAGGCCAGAATCGCTTCTCTTGTACCGCGGTTTTCCTAAACCCAAACTAATCTTCACCTACTATCTCTTATACTACACTTTCCAAGTGTACATTCCAAATGTGAACAGAAACTCCCTACCAAGTAACTTAATTTAATTGCAATGGAGCACAGGCTCCGGTGGCAATTTCCCTACACACCCATCTTCCCCCTATCCTGCACCCATCAACATTTGCCCTCTACAAATTCTATCTTTAAATTCTTTCAAAGTTTTCGTCATTTCTCTTGGTAACTCATTCCAATCCCTGACACCCTTACCTAAAAAAGAGAATCTTCCTACACCCTTGTGCCTGAAATCGAGTGCCAGCTTGTGGTCATGGTCATCTTTTCCCTTCCATGCACTACTTTTCATACCTATTGCAATATCTTTCCATGCCTCATCGCCAGTATACGCCCTGTACACTCCCATGACCCTCCTCATCCTCCTCCTGTCTTCCAATGAATCCCAATCCAGCTCCTTTATCATATCCGTCACTGATTGCATTCTGCGATAATTTCCAAAAACAAATCTAGCAGCCGTTTTTTGCACCCTCTCCAACTCCTGTATTTGATACGTAAAATGAGGGTCCCATACTCGCACTCAACACAGGATATACCAACCACTGTCTATTTATTAAATATTTTCTGTATTTCATTCTGAGGTAAAATAATTAAAAACCTCTGCACTTGGTGTGATAAGCAGACGCAGAACAGCTCCGACACAAGCACCAGTGTTTGTGAATTATTTATTTATTAATCTTGTTTCATGGATCCCTGCTGAGAAAGGACTTCTGGGATGTGAAATATGTCATGGTTAATACACATATATACAATATGAGTCATAATCATAATGAAAACAATCATATGTTACAAAGACAAAGAGAATAAAAAAAACAACTTTTACAACTGAGTTTTGCAAAAGGTCATATTGAATACAATTAATTATTTTGTTGAATTTCTTGAATGGAGTAGAATGAGTTGTCAATAAGATAATCTCTCAGTTTGTCTTTAAATATATCTTTACTACCCGTAATGCGTTTTATACTCCTTGGAAGTTTATTAAACAGATGTATCCCAGAATAATTAACTCCTCTTTGTACTAATGACAGAGATGTTTGTGTTTTGTGCAAGTTATTTGTGTTTCTTGAATTGAAATTGTGTGCCTTGTGAATTAGATGTAAACAGGTTATAATGATCTATGACAAAGCAAATGAGAGAATATATATACTGATAAGTCATTGTAAGAACATTAAGTTTTTTAAAAAAGTTGTCTGCAAGAAGTTCTTGGTTTTACCCTACACAACATTCTAATAGCTCTTTTCTGTGCTATGAAAACTTTTTTACTTTGTGAAGAGTTTCCCCAAAAAATTATGCCATATGACATCATTGCATGGAAATATGAGGAGTACACCTGTTTCGTTAATTCTAGATCTGCTGTTAAAGAAAGTGTTCGCCTTCCAAAGGTGGCACTACTTAACTTCTTCACTAGTGAAGCGACATGTTCGTGCCAACAGTTTTTCTCATCTACTTCAATACCAAGGAATTTAATACTCTTTGTTTCTAAGATTTTGTTATTTTTATAGCTTAGTTGTAAATCCAGCTGGGCATAATTTTTTGTTTTAAACCTAATATAATGTGCTTTTTTCCAAATTTAATTTTTTTTTCCTTACGGCTTTACGCCTCGTCAACAGCTAAGGTCGTTAGAGGCGTGATGGGACTGGGGACAAGGAATGGGAAGGAATTCAGCCATGGCCTTTTTGAAGGAAGCATCCCGGCATTCATCTAGAGTGATTTGGGGAAAACATGGAAAACCATGTGAATGCCCGGACAGGGATTCGAACCGGTGTCCTCCCAAATGCGAGGCCAGAACATTAATCATTCACCCACCATGCTCAGTTTAATTTTAATGAATTTGCCTTAAACCAATTTGCTACTTCACTAAGTACTTCATTTATATCAAATTCTAGATTACTGTTCGGTGTTTCTATCACAGTCATGTGGCATGTTTCCTTTGTATTGTTCATCAGCTTTATTTAATTCTTTAGTACTTCAATTTATCTGTAATTAGTGTCCCTTTGGTTACCTACCAGGCCCGCTGCTAGCTGTTTCAGCGCCCGCGTGCAATACCGATTATGCCGTCCCCTGTCTAACTACAACCAGTGGTGGATCTAGGAAATTTCCGAACTGGGTAAAAAAACTGTGAGATTGCCGCCCCTTCGAACATCATTTGCCGCCCCCCTTGGTGCCATAACGAGTGTCGCCGGCCGCCCGAAACAGCTGTTGAGCAAAAAAATAAAAAAAAAAAAAAAAAAAAAAAAAAAAAAAAAAAAAAGAGGACGCCCGCTACATAATAGGCTGTAAATTTTGTCGCGTCGACAATGGAATGGCAACTGTCGCGGGGCGGCGACTGTCGATCACTCGTTTTGCCGCCCCCCTTGATGTGCCGCCCGCGTGCGATGCACGCCCACTTACGGCGGGCCTGTTACCTACTATTAATCAGGTAGAGGTTCCAGAGTTCTTCATTTACTGGAAAGGGCATAACTGATGTACCAGAGAAAAGAGGGAACTAGATACAAAACCATGGCCAGATCAATGGATGAGTATGGTGATGTAGTTTGGGACCCACGTTATGGCCATCAAATACAGAAGTTGATGAGGATGCAAAGCAGAGCTAGATTATTATTACTATTAATTTTAATTGTGATGGAGCTAATGCTCCGGTGGCAATTACCCTAGATATCTAATTAGTCCTTTTTATATTATTTTTTTATATTTTTTTTTTTTTGTTATAATTGGAGTGTTCAACTCTTTCCCCATTTACTTTTGCAATTTGCAAATTTTAATTTTAAATTTCTTAAGCATTTTTGGTAAATTATTCATCCCTTCACTTGGTAATTTGTCCCAACCCCTGACACCGTTACCAACAAAAGAAAATTTTCCCACTCCCTTATGCATGAAATCAAGTGCCAGCTTGTGGTCATGGTCGTCTTTCCCCTTCCATGCACTATTACTAATCCTTTGACCAATATCCCTCCACGCCTCATGACCAACATATGCCCTGTACATTCCCAGCACTCTCTTCACCCTCCTCCTTTCCTCTAAAGACTACAAATCCTGTTCCTTTATCATATCAGTTACTGACTGGGTCCTGCGATAATTTGCACAAATAAATCTGCTCTTCTTTGCATACTCTCCAACTCCTGTATTTGATAACCAAAATGTGGGTCCCAAACTACACCACCATATTCAACCAATGGTCTCACCAAAGTTTTGTAACCCAACTCACTAACTTCTTTGATACATCCTCTCATCACCCTCTCCAGTAAATGAAGGATTTTGTAACCTTTTCCTACCACCTGCCCAATGTGCTCCTCCCAGTTGAGTTTGTTATCAAACATTATGCCAAGATATTTACAACAAGCAATTCTGACCCCACCTTATAATCATAATTAACATTTAGTTTTTTATCTGTGTATCTAATAAGCTGACTCTTCTTCATTCCATGCTGACATACCTATTTACATATTCTAATTTAATTTAATTTCATTGCAATGGAGCACAGGCTCCGGTGGCAATTTCCCTACACACCCATCTTCCCCCTATCCTGCACCCACCTACATTTGCCCTCTACAAATTTTATCTTTAAATTCTTTCAAAGTTTTCGGTAAATTATTCATCATTTCTCTTGGTAACTCATTCCAATCCCTGACACCCTTACCTAAAAAAGAGAATCTTCCCACACCCTTGTTCCTGAAATCAAGTGCCAGCTTGTGGTCATCATCGTCTTTTCCCTTCCATGCACTACTTTTCATACCTATTGCAATATCTTTCCATGCCTCATCGCCAGTATATGCCCTGTACACTCCCATGACCCTCCTCATCCTCCTCCTGTCTTGCAATGAATCCCATTCCAGCTCCTTTATCATATCCGTCACTGATTGCATTCTGCGATTATTTCCAGAAACAAATCTAGCAGCCCTTTTTTGCACCCTCTCCAACTCCTGTATTTGATACGTAAAATGAGGGTCCCATACTACACTACCATATTCGAGCAATGGTCTGACCAAAGTTTTGTAACCCAATTCCTTGACTTCTCTCGTACATCCCCTCATCACTCTCTCCAACAAGTGCAGAACTTTGAAACCTTTTCCTATCACTTGTCCTATGTGTCCTGCCAAGTTAAGTTTGTTATCAAAAGTAATTCCAAGATATTTACATTTCAAGTCTTCAGCAAGCAATTCTTTCCCCACCTTATATTCATAATTAACCTTTTGTTTTTTATTTGTGCTATCCAGCTCACCCAGTACCTGTTCACCTATTTTGATCCTATTGTATACCATTATATCATCTACAAAAAAAATAACCTAAATTCTGACTGTAACCCATCAACACAGTCATTTATTCGACAATTTCTGATCTCATAAATTCACTGTCCTGATCCCAGATAAATTTAAATGTGCTTTCTTCATTTATAAGTTTCTCATCGTCTCAGATTATAAGAGCGTGTTGAACTGTATTCAAACCAAATATTGGGGCAAGAGAACTAATCAGATTATAGTAAATATAGTTCAACAAGAATGCTCAAGAAGAAACAGAGCAATCAATTTCCTCTGGGTGAAGGCGCATGCAGGGGTGGTATTTAAGGAAAAAGTACACTCCTGGAAATTGAAATAAGAACACATTGACGCCGGTGTGTAAGACCCACCATACTTGCTCCGGACACTACGAGAGGGCTGTACAAGCAATGATCAAACGCACGGCACAGCGGACACACCAGGAACAGCAGTGTTGGCCGCCGAAGGGCACTAGCTGCGCAGCGGTTGGGCACCGCCGCAGTCAGTGTCAGCCAGTTTGCCGTGGCATACGGAGCTCCATCTCAGTCTTTAACACTGGTAGCATGCCGCGACAGCGTGTACGTGAACCGTATGTGCAGTTGACGGACTTTGAGCGAGGGCGTATAGTGGGCATGCGGGAGGCCGGATGGATGTACCGCCAAATTGCTCAACATGTGGGGCGCGAGGTCTCCACAGTACATCGACAGCAGCGACGCACGGACGCACGCCAAGACCGTCGCATCCTACGCAGTGCCGTAGGGGACCGCACCGCCACTTCCCCGCAAATTAGGGACACTGTTGCTCCTGGGGTATCAGAGAGGACCATTCGCAACCATCTCCATGAAGCTGGGCTACGGTCCCGCACACCGTTAGGTCATCTTCCGCTCACGCCCCAACATCGTGCAGCCCGCCTCCAGTGGTGTCGCGACAGGCGTGTATGGAGGGACGAATGGAGACGTGTCATCTTCAGTGATGAGAGTCGCTTCTGCCTTGGTGCCAATGATGGTCGTATGCGTGTTTGGCGCCATGCAGGTGAGCGCCACAATCAGGACTGCAAACGACTGAGGCACACAGGGCCAACACCCGGCATCATGGTGTGGGGAGCGATCTCCTACACTGGCCGTACACCTCTGGTGATCGTCGAGGGGACACTGAACAGTGCACGGTACATTCAAACCACCATCGAACCCATTGTTCTACCATTCCTAGACCGGCAAGGGAACATGCTGTTCCAAACAGGACAATGCACGTCCACATGTATCCCGTGCCACCCAACGTGCTCTAGAAGGTGTAAGTCAACTACACTGGCCAGCAAGATCTCCGGATCTGTCCCCCATTGAGCATGTTTGGGACTGGATGAAACGTCGTCTCACGCGGTCTGCACGTCCAGCACGAATGCTGGTCCAGCTGATGCGCCAGGTGGAAATGGCTTGGCATGCCGTTCCACAGGACTACATCCAGCACCTCTACGATCGTCTCCATGGGAGAATTGCAGCCTGCATTGCTGCGAAAGGAGGATATACACGGTACTAGTGCCGACATTGTGCATGCTCTGTGTGATCATGTGTTGTATCTGACACTAGGAATGTGTATATAAAGTTTCCCATTCCTGGGACAAGGAATTCACGGTGTTCTTATTTCAATTTCCAGGAGTGTAGATGAGTTGGCAAAGAAAGCAGCCAGAGTAGGTATCGCCCTCAAAACACGGTTACCGTATACGGACTATCTACCACAAATAAAAATCAAGGTAATGAACAAATGGCAGAATGAATGGGACATCAGTAAAAAAAAAAAAAAAAAAAACAAGGGGACAATAAATACTATGACAATATCCAGCCCCGAATTCCTAACCGTCCCTGGTTTTTCAGCTCCTTGGAACCTAGAGGGGTTATCACCACGATAATTAGAATACGTTATAATCACGGTATATTCGCACGGTACCTACATCGTCTAACCAACATAAATTCAGATATCTGTGAATATTGCAATTCGGAAGTAGGTGATACAAACCATATATTTTTCGCTTGTCCAAGATATAAAGCCCACAGACCTAAATTCTTGAAGATCTAAACAACTTTGGAATACCCTTTCCAACAAGTATTTCTTGTCTGTTGCATGGCAACAATGAGATTATATATAAATTGTTAGCCAGTTTTATAAAAGCAACAAACATTAAGATTGAGGCAAATAAGTCCTTTTTATAATGTTTTAATTCCTGTATATAAATAATCATTTAATGTGTATATAACAATCTTCTTTATATTTTAATTATACTGTAATTATTGTTTGTGCACGGAGAGCCTTGTACCACCACTGTTGGTACAGAGTCCTCTATTTACTTGTTTTAATAATCCTTGATTTTGTAAACATGCATGTATTTGAATAAAATTTTCTCGGGTAACTAGCCGAGTTAGTCCATCGTTTGACCACGACGTTTCGGCGGTCACAATCTCTGCCGCCATTGTCAAGTGACTGACAATGGCGGCAGAGATTGTGACCGCCGAAACGTCGTGGTCAAACGATGGACTAACTCGGCTAGTTACCCGAGAAAATTTTATTCATTTACAACGCCGAGAAAATCTCCAGTCTTACATATGCATGTATTTTTTTGAGAAATATTCCAGCTGATGTGAAATTACTAGTTTATGTATAAATATCCTGTAAATTTGTTTATCTGTACAATACTTTACTCATTTGTAACAAGCCAATTATCTATATAAATTGCTGATGGCTGTATAGTGCCATTTGGCGCTTCAGGCCAAATAAAATAAAAAATAATTTTAACTTTATTGCATTGAAGTATATGCCCGGGTGTTCCTTCCAAACAACTTTTACTTTAAGCTATAGCTGGCTAACCATAAGCTCAACTACAGAAACCATAGTCAAGTAAGGAGATAACATATGTAGTTATTAAACAACAACCATTTTGAAAGTTGCTAATAAATAACTGAAATTTTAGGTCTCTTCACATAATCCATGAACAAAACTAACCACTAACTTTACATCATTACTACAAAAATCAATAAGCAAACAATTCTATATATCATTCCCAATGCCCAAACCGTCTAGCACAGTGGTTCCCAATCTATGGGTCGCGGAAAAATTTTGCCACAAAAATATATCTTATTGTTTTTTAAAAACAAATACAGAAATAAATTATGTGTAGAAAGTGACTTAAGGTTAAAATTAACCAGTGTTAACCCTGAATCGATGCCCAGTGCCCAGTGCCAGAAATCTCACTGATTGCAAAGTTTTTATAATAATTAAATGAATTTTCATTATCTTTGTAACAAAGCGGGGCGCGTGCACAAAGCATCACTTCATTGAGTTGACGGCTGAAATTCTAGGATTAGTTAAAACTCGATTTGAAAATTAAAATGCCACTGATGTACCAAGTCATATCTTGGTGGAAAACGCCTACAAAACGCATTTGAGTGGTTGACTGGTTAAGTTTACTATTGTGTTTTCTGCTCCCAGTCTTCCATATTTTCATACATTTGGGTGCAGTAAAACACAATGAAAAACCTACCAATCAACCACTAAAATCTGGTCTGCAGGTGGTTTCCACAAAAAGCGACTTGGCAGACCATTTGCATTTTAATATGCTGATCGAGTTACTTCTAATCGTGGAATTTCAGCAGTCAACTTGATGAAGTGATGGTCTGTACAGCCGCCTTCCGTTCTATAATGTGTTTGTTGTTTCATGTATTATCAACTCTCGTTTTGTTGATAGAATTTGCCTTTTCATACTATAGGATAGTCAATAGTGTATCGAGGTCATACAACAGTTCCCATTCTGATATTAGATAGACTGTCATATTAGGTGGGTCACAAATTTTTTTTTTTACTTCAACTGGGTCATGTGTCAATAAAGTTTGGGAACCGCTGGTCTGGCAGATAAGATTATTCAGGAAAAATTAAAAAGAATTTTTAATTGACAACTCCTAGTCCATCGAAGAATTTATTTCTAAGGAATTTTACAAAATAGTTGCCAGTAGTTTGTGTAAATGTAGTTGATGTAATTAAAGTACTATATATACTATCACTGTACATATTCTGGTGTATTGATCTATTTTGTTATGGAATTGTTTATCGGTAAAAATTACAACTTTTAACTTCCCCCAGAGCCAGTCTCTCATATTGGGATCTATGGAAAATAATAACTGGGTCAAAACCAGGGAGTAGTCCATTCAAGTTACAAGTTCACTTTGGTAGCAATAGAAATCGGACATCACGCTAAGATGAACCGTTGATAAACGAATGCAGTAGAAGTGGTTTTTGTTGGCACTATTAAGAGGTTCGCAGTACTATTTGCGACTAATGTGATTGGTTGTGATGTATGGCAGTCACTGGCTTATTGGCTGTGTATTGTAGTTAATAACTCATGTACCAAGTAATAAAATTGGCCTGGAAATGCACTCAATTTAATGAGAAAGGTCGTAGAGGCCTTCTTCCAGGCCCGCCGCTAGCTGTTTGAGCGCCCGCGTGCAATACCGATTATGCCGCCCCCTATCTAACTACAGCCAGTGGTGGATCTAGGAATTTTCGAACCGGGTCAAAAGAATGTGAGATTGCCGCCCCTTCAAACATTAATTTGCGCCCCCATTGTTGCCACACCGAGTGTTGCCGGCCGCCTGAAGCAGCTGTTGAGCTAAAAAAAAAAAAAGGTCGCCCGCTCCATAATAGGCTGCAAATTTCGTCGCGGCGACAATGGAATGACAACTATCCTGTGGCGGCGACTGTCGATCACTCGATTTGCCGCCCCCCTCGACCTGCCGCCCGCGTGCGGTGCACGCCTTGCACGCCCGCTTGCGGCGGCCCTGCCTTCTTCAGTCTGTTAGTTCCACATTCATTGATTCATATTTCATTCTGTTCTTCTGTATTCGCTCGTGTGACTGAAATAGCTATTAAAAATCATGCATATTTTATGAGATATAATTTCATCAATAACCATTTGCATTTAGATTGTAATACAGCCTGGACCACAGTAATAATGATAGATACAATTTGAAAATTGGATATCCACAATACCGTGTGCTATAGTTACGTTTCACTATGGTCCAGGCTGCATTACGCCCTAAACGCTAAGGATATATTAATAAAATATGATTTTGTCTATAACCTTTTGTGTTTAGATTGTAATGCAGCCTGGATCACAATAATAGTGATAGACAGAACATAGAAATTTGGTATCCACAATATTGTGTGCGATGATTACATTTGACTGTGGTCCAGGCTACATTAAGACCTAAACACTAACGAATTAATTCCCGTACTATTGCTGCAAAACTAAGGACACAACCGTATGAAACGTATTTTCAGCGATGGAACAATAGTGGAATATTAGTGTTCGGAAATAGAACGTCTAGAATGATTTTAAAAAAGTTTTTCCCATCAAATACTGTGCAACGAGTTTAACAAGATAAAAAAGTGAATTTTCACGTGAAATGTTTTAGAACCAGGTAAAATAAGTGCATTTAAAAGTTAAATCTAATGGCTTCCTCTATGAAATTTACTAGCGAATGTCCAGTTAATAAGGCACTTGCACTGATGCGTTGTGGCCATTAGTCACAAATAGTACTGTACACCTCTATATCGTGCCAACAAAAACTACTCCTACTACATTCATTTACGTATGGTTCACCCAAAAGAACAAAATATGTTTCCCGGCCTGATAACTGATTTATATTGCTACCAAAATGAACTCTCATTTCAAATGGCCTTATCCTTCGTTCTACTAATAAATATATTGCATTATAACAGCACTAATTCGTTACCTGACAAATTAATCTTCCACCCCAACCCACACAAGTTAAAGTAAACTGCTCCTTACTTTGCTCCAGATTGGTACTTTACTCCACAATTATGCAACTTTTTTTTTATTGGTCATCACTTATGACACGTTTATCTTAAAACAGTCAGCTTATTAGATACACAAATAAAAAACCAAAGGTTAATTATGAATATAAGGTGGGGAAAGAATTGCTTGCTGAAGACTTGAAATGCAAATATCTTGGAATTACTTTTGATAACAAACTTAACTGGGCAGGACACATAGGACAGGTGGTAGGAAAAGGTTTCAAAGTTCTGCACTTGTTGGAGAGAGTGATGAGGGGATGTACGAGAGAAGTCAAGGAATTGGGTTACAAAACTTTGGTCAGACCATTGCTCGAATATGGTAGTGTAGTATGGGACCCACATTTTGAGTATCAAATACAGGAGTTGGAGAGTGTGCAAAGAAGGGCTGCTAGATTTGTTTCCGGAAATTATCGCAGAATGCAATCAGTGATGGATATGATAAAGGAGCTGGAATGGGATTCATTGCAAGACAGGAGGAGGATGAGGAGGGTCATGGGAGTGTACAGGGCATATACTGGTGATGAGGCATGGAAAGATATTGCAATAGGTATGAAAAGTAGTGCATGGAAGGGAAAAGATGACCATGACCACAAGCTGGCACTTGATTTCAGGAACAAGGGTGTGGGAAGATTCTCTTTTTTAGGTAAGGGTGTCAGGGATTGGAATGAGTTACCAAGAGAAATGATGAATAATTGGGTAATTTACCGAAAACTTTGAAGGAATTTAAAGATAAAATTTGTAGAGGGCAAATGTAGGTGGGTGCAGGATAGGGGGAAGATGGGTGTGTAGGGAAATTGTCACCGGAGCCTGTGCTCCTTTGCAATTAAATTAAATTAAACAGTTTCATTAAAAAGGAGATTTGGTTTGAGATGGGAGAAAGGTGTGAAAATTGGAATCCACTAATGTAAGCGAGTTCTTCACCACAAACATGATATATCTGTGTGTGATTTTATTCACCTCTCTACATAATCTTAATTATCCATTACGAGTACGAGAAACATACTTCAGGGTGCGATTAAACATTGAATACTGGTGTACCATTTACAATTATCATCTGACGAGCGATTTGAATCTGATGTCACTCTCCGAAACCAAAAGATCAGGGAGTGAAATGTAAACTGACGAAAATCTGATTAAGGATTGGAAATTATTCAATGGAAGTGAAATAAACAAGAAACTTGTTATTCGATATTAACGTGGAAACATTCTATTCTTATACTGCAGAACTAAAAAAATTACGAATTACAACTACTGCATATATGAAATACTACGAAAGGTTAAACATCATCCATAAACAGTAATAAAGATATGCTAGAACCACATGCATATCGGAAATCGGAATGAATTAGAAAAGAATCATGGTCATCATAGAGTTTATATTTCTGACATGAGCGGAAATGAATCAACTCTGACTTACTATGTTTGTTGTTCATGGTCTGAGCCCAATAGATAAATTTTGTCTCAAATTATGTTAGGATTTGCTATAAACTTGAGTTTTGAAAAGGGGGGTAGGGGAATATGTTCTTGTTTTGGTCAATGTAAATGATAATCCAATAAATACCATTAACTGTTGTCCTCATTACTATATTTATGCAAATAGTTAGTAATAACATTTCCTTTCTCAGATTACATTTCTTTCCAATTTTATGCCTTTTATTATTTATAAAATGCTGAAAAATCCGTTTTTAAATTGTCTTTGGTCTCTCACGTTTCATATTGTTCCTGTCAGAGATTGTATTACATTCGAGACATTTAGCATTGAAGTTGAGCGTGGTCTCTGTGCCGAGAACATTCTGTTGTTTTGTGATACTGTTGGCTCATTTGGTACTACTATAAAATGTCTGGAGACGAAGTGTGAGTATGACTTATTTCTAATCAGATGATATGTTTTCAGTGCCGTATTAAGATTTAATAAAAAATTGTATTCGTTTTCTTTGTTTCATTGTTTAGTTACTAGTGTCTGTGTGCTTACTGTCTCATGGCGGAGTTTCGTACATGGGCTCAGAGTAGGCGCCATCTTGCCATTTTTGTTTTATACTAGCACATTCGTGTTTATTGATTAGCGAACTTTCTCGGGAGCCTGGTAGTGTCATACTGCAAGTGGTAGTTGGCTAGCGTTGTCGTTTGGTTACAGCAGTGAGTTAGGTGCGGTGTGCGCCAAAGTGTCGTTATTTCAAGGCATTGTAGTAGATACTTGGGAGCCGGCGTTTATCACTGCGTAGCTATCTTTAAATCCGGGAATTGTGTTATTACGGCGTAATTTCAACTTGTGAAGATGGTGCAAGAAAATCAGTAAGTGTATTAATGTTGAGCGTTTGTTTAGTGGCTTTTTACTGGTATAGTTTCACCGGAATTCGAGACTGTAATGGTATTAACAATGGCCGTTTAGTCATGGTTGAGATAGTTCTCAGAACTTGAGCTTGTAGCTTTGCCGTTTAACTATAGTTAATTACTTGAATAAAATTGGGCCCCTCTCTCCTTTAATTAGATATTCAATTTTTGTACTGTTTAATAGTGGATACTTACCATTGATTTTAATTTGTGGTGCCTACACATGGGCAGAATTAACATGGTTTGAAATCAGAAACGTAGTACAGTTTTTTGCTTACGTTGTGAATTATTTCATATTACACCATCGTACAGAGAGGATGATTTTTAATAAAATCCATCAATTTTATCTTCTTAACTTTTATAGTTAGATTGTTTCATACATCGTTCATGAGTTATTAAATAGATTTAAGTAATGAAATGCTGTACCCAAATTTGGATAGGAAAAAAAAAATCTCTTTTTTTTCCCCCCACATTTCATTGTCCTGTCATTTGTTTTAAATTAACCTAGTTTTTAGATAGTCATTGTTTGGACAGTGTTAATTTCTTATTCTAATATCTCCCGTATGTATTTTGTTTCTAGCTTCCCCCCTCCCCCTTCCCTGATTGCATGGAATAACTGTTACTATTGTATGGTAACTTCAGTAAACAATGGTGTGCACTTACCACTTCAACAATAGTGCATTTGTGCCTCTTGAAATTTCCATTAATTTCTGTGTTGCAATATTTCCTTTACTTCTTTGCACTATAAATAGTCATGAGTGATTTATGTGGCAAAATATTTTCGATGTGTATTTGTTTTGGTTTAATTCTAGATGGGAATACCGCTACAATCTGTTACCGCTTCGTGTAGTAAACTTACAGATTACATGGTATAGCCTATATGCTGGCATATGCGTGTACCAACACAGTAACAGCGATAGATATTATCTGAAAGTCTGGTATCTGCAATATCGTGGGTTATTGTTATGTTTCACTTTAGTCCAGGCTGCATTACATCCGAAACACATATTTATAAAATATGATTTAATCAATAATCATTTGAGTTTGTTGTAATGCAGCCAGGACCAAACATCACACTGACAACATACATACCATGAGACCTTTGTGTTTACAACGCGAGGCGGTAAGGGATTGTAGCGGTATCCCCATCTAGAATTAAACTTCAACCTATCCTCTACCCTTTGGAAGAAAACAAAAGTTCAAATTGAAATGAGCCCTGCACCAATAATGGTATTATTCTAAGGCATTTACATCATTGCAATGGTAACTCAATCTAGAATTAAACTACAAAACTTAGATGGACACCTTTACAGCGAGAATCATCTATATGGAATTGTCCATTTGTTCTGAAATTTTGTACACTCATATTGGGCAATATTATTTAAGATTTTGGCTACTGGGCAATAAAACTGACTGCCAAGGAATGTCATGAAATTTGGTGCACTTGTTCCTTAGACAGTGCCATTTAAAAAAATGCAGATTAGATTGAAGCCCACAATATTCACATTATCACTCAAAAGTTACTATATGTGCCCACATTGAATATTTAGCAGCAGCTATTTGGGCAATTCTACGATAACTGTGGCACTTTAGGACCCTCCTCGAAACTGGTACTAACATGTTGAAATTTAAATCAGTCGCTTCATCAACATGTCCTCTTCACATTTTGCGTTCATACTTTGCAGAAAAAATGCCAGGAATTTAATTAAATATAACATGTCGCACAGCCGTTACATGCCACCAACATTGAAAAAATTTGTGATACTTTCTTAAACTGTTGATCTAATCCTTTTTTGTAATGTTTTATTGCCTTTTCATCTCTTCTCCATTGTAAAAAGTCTCACGAAATTGACAAACCAAATTTATCCGAGTTATGATATGGTGATGCCCGCTATCTTGCATAGCAACGAGCAACCAGAGATAACTGATTGCTTCCATTGTAAACAAATACGGCATTTTGTGATGGATGCTGCATAGCCAAAATTTCCTAATATTTTTTCACTTGGTCCAGGGTGTATTTCAACCTAACCACCGAGCGTGGTGGTGTAACGGATAGCGTTCGGGCCTCGTATTCGGGAGGACGGCGGTTCGAATCCCCGTCCGGGCATCCAGATTTGGGTTTTCCATGGTTTCCCCAAATCACTCCAGGTGAATGCCGGGATGCTTCCTTCAAAAGGCCATGGCCGAATTCCTTCCCATTCCTTGCCCCCATCCTTTCCCGTCTCTAAAGACCACGTTGTTAAAAAGGGACGTTAAACTGTTACAAAAAAAAAAAAAAAAAAAATCAACCTAACCATGATTTCTATGACAAAATGGAACTTTAGGTTGAAATGATCCCTGTACCTATAATTTTTGTAGTGCTGGTAGCATTTTGCAGTTGCTCAGCCTTCCATATTTTGGCGATTTTAATTACATTTCTAGCGATTTTTCCGCAAAGTATGAACGTGAAGCGGACATGTTGACGAAGCGACTGATGTAAATTTCGGCAGATTATTACCAGGTTCCGAAAGTGGCACAATCCCCGCACTGTATTTTGATCATGAATAAATCGA
This sequence comes from Vandiemenella viatica, assembly GCA_031002005.1. Classification (NCBI taxonomy): domain Eukaryota; kingdom Metazoa; phylum Arthropoda; class Insecta; order Orthoptera; family Morabidae; genus Vandiemenella; species Vandiemenella viatica. The sequence goes on from JARYHS010006518.1 coordinate 3,117,575, forward strand.
GACAAATTTTTTGAAAACTCTGTTCATGAGATATTGAACATGAAAAAATTTTGCGAATAGAAATTTTATGCAGCTCAGTAAGTCTTAAGTAACTTTTCAAGTTATTTATTGGTTAATAATTTACACAATTGATATCGTGAGAATATTGATTGCCATATCAATCTTTAGATCAATTGCCAAAAGATTTCTTATAAACTTTTATCAAGTTCTCTCAACGCACATCAAAATTGTTGAAAATCTATCATTAATTTGGGATTACTGGAGATCGCGTTTCCACCAGGAATTGGCATCACAAGACTCCGCTAGAAATTATTTCCAAAGTGCATTTAACGGTTTCGTGCTGGTCCAGGCTGTATTACGACTGGATTACTGCTTGGTAAATAATACGTCTTGTGACTGACTACAATAGTATTAAAACAATATTATTTAATGTTGTTGTAGCGGAATCGCGATCTCCAATAGATCCATTAATATACTTTGAAAATAATCGCTGATCATTCCTCTGTTACATCTGTGCAGTATGTGATAGACATACCTCGTGGTACATATGTTCTGGGTGTATATAATGGTTTACATTGTCTGCAGTGAAATCATGTATGTAGTTAGTGTGGCTTTGTTGCTCGATCCACCTGGTCTATTTTTACAGTGGCCGTGAAAGCTTACTGTACACTAGCGATATACGATCTAAACAACTTAGACATTATGAACGAATTTAATCAATTTTCCAAAGCAGTTTTAGCAAACTGATCACATGTTGGCCGTTGAAGAGTGTTGGTTATTTTTTTTTTTCCATTTATGTTGTAATGAAGCTTGGACCACAGATTGGGCGTTATATAAAGGCATCCATGTATTGTGTGCGTTCATTCTCCACAAATAATGGTTCAGATAAAAAAAATCAGTTGTACATTAGTTGCATATTCTTCATAATTTAGCACAGACATCCAACAAAAAATATTACAGTAGGTTGCACAACATGAAGCATAACATTTTTTTGCTATGTTGCTTGAACCATCCGGTCTACTTTTACAACTGCTGTGAGAGCTGACTTTACACCAGAGATGTATAGTAGTTACTTTGAATGCATTACAGTCAACTGAACTATCAAGGAAGCCATAAGAGTAGTTGTTTCTCAGATTAAATGCAATTTTAGCAAACTGATCACATGCCAGCAATCAAAGTGTTTATTATTGTTTTCGATTTATTTTGTAATGAAGAGTGTTTGTTATTTTAAAAACATCATTTGTTGTAATATGCTTGGATGACAGTAAAAGAGACAAATTGGGTGTTTTATAACGGCATCCACTAATCATGCGTGCACAGTTACGTTGTACTCTGGTCCAGGGCTTATTCTCCACACACAACAATTCAGGTTCTGTATTTATTTATTTATTTCAAAAAATTTAGTTTTAGCAAATTGATCACATGCCGACAATCAAAAGCTATTTGTTGTTAATTTGTTCACACTCTCAGCCGCTGTATATATTTCCCTTTAAAGAAGTAACTAATATTATCATGGCCACGAAGAAAAATTCTGGTTTAATTCTAGATGGGGATACCGCTGCCTCGCGACTGTTAACGTGACATCACGTTCACGTACAGTCATCTGCGTAAAATACGTGTTATTACTTGTCGAAGTTAACAGCAGATAATTTATTATTGAAATGCGAGCTTCACCTGAAACACTGAACATCCGGTTGTGTTATCGGACATCTGCGGCCGCTTACCAGCGGCCGCCTGACTCTGATCTACCTTCGGGATATCAGTTTATGTTGATATTGTATAGCTTTAAATTATTGTGCCCTCGCTACGCTCGGTCACAATACAATAATAAATTATGACTGTACGTGAACGTGACGTCACGTTAACAGTCGCGAGGCAGCGGTATCCCCATCTAGAATTAAACCAAAAATTCATTCAAAATGTGTCTTGTTGTTTACATCACTGTTGTAGTCTAGCATCTATTTCCCTATGCGAGCTATTCTTGGATTGATTGCATATCATGTGCTTGTGTCACAACTACGCTTTGACTGTGCCAAAGATGTTATGTGGAACAGATGGAAATTTGGTAGGTTATGCAATTTTATCCACTTACCAAAAAATTATACTAACCTCTTGAAAACTGCATTGGTATAATGTCTGCTTCGCATTTCCCAATCTCATTGTGCTGAAACATCTTGGTAAATTAAATTCAAATTGCGAGGGTGCTACACAACCGAAATGCCACCACACTGCTAAAAAAAATATCACAAATATTTTTGTTACTTGTATGATATCAACCTTGACTGTTTTTTCTTCCTAGCACATTTGTGGTAAGATGAAATGTGACTTGGACCAGAAGAAATATTTTGTAAAAGCCATACATTAAAATCCTTCTACCACATCATTCTGAAATTTTATAATTGTAACCAACAAAAAAGTTGATTCGCTCTTCAATTCAGCTTGGTGGGACATTCTATTATGACTCCGTGCAAAATATTTTACTGTGAACTTCTTCAGAATTTTTAGAATGGAGAGAAGCTGAAATGCCAAGAATATATTGCAGAAGTAAGACTTGACCAAAGTTTGTATTAATTTTGCTTCACTGGTTCATCAAATATAATCAGGGATTGTGAAGAAGAAATTTTGAAGCAAATCAAAATTTCAAGTGGCTAGTATCATTTTTTGAAATTGTGTAGTACCAAAAATTTCTGTACAGGATATTGTGATTTCCTGTTCACCCACGTTATCAATACATTCAATTCCCCCCCCCCTTCCTCCAATGCTAATAAAAAAAAATGTCCGCCAATGGAATAACTAAGTTAATTGATTTGAAAATAAGACAAAGGAGGTGTTACAAATTAAGTTTTAGGTTGGAGTAAATTGTTAGTGATGGGGGGGGGGGGAAGGCAGGTAGGGCAGGTCAGGTATTGTACTGCTTTTTCTTCAGAGATTGGGCATATAGGTCCTTTGACTATTTCTTACAAATTTTCCACGGTTTCCCCAAATCACTCCAGGCAAATGCCGGGATGCTTCCTTCAAAAAGGCCATGGCCGAATTCCTTCCCGTACCCAGTCCCATCCCACCTCTAACGGGGCATGATTTCCAGACCCCCCCCTCTGGTGAGATCTGGTCCGTGAGAAACCCCCATCTAGTAATCGCCCTTGAAACTTTTGGAGCGACCTTTTTTTTTATTCTTTTTTTTTTTTAGGTTTATACTGCCTAGTGGGTTGTTTACATGATTTTTCCTTTAATTCTTTTGGTTTGTTATTGGCTAATTTGTGTATTATTACTTCATTGTATATGAGGTCTGCTTTACTGCACCCTTTAAAACTTCTGATGAACTTCATTCTGTGCCCAAGCATGGTGGGTATGTCATAATGCTCTAGCCTCGCATTTAGGAGGTTATGGGTTTTTTACCACTATCTAACCATCCAGACGTAGGTATCTATACTTTTCTGAAATGGCTCCAGGTAAACACTAGGGTGGTTTTGTAAAAATATTATAGCTGAATTCCTTTCTGTTCCTTGCCTCCAGTTCTTTCCAACTTAGTCATGTTGATGAAGCGTAAAACCAAAAATACAAAAAATAATAATAATAATTCTGTGACTTTTATTTAGCTCCTTTCCAATGAACCGCATTTTACTTCCATACTATTAAGATTTCCATTGTTTTATGGGATTTCGCGTGATTTTCTCAGCTGTGGCACAATTGTGCTGTTTTGTCACAGTCACGCTTAATAAGCTTGCATTTTCTCATCCTGTAACATGATCTGCCATGCAAAAACAAAAGTTATTCGAGCCGATTGTGCAACTTTTATAAACTTACTTGTCACTTAAATGTGCAGTTCCTTCCCCAGGATACCATGGCCAAATAATGCACGTTTGGCTGCAGATATAAATTTTATGGGTTCCAAACAAGTATTGTGATACTTTAACAACACTTGCTGTGATTTGTGTATTAATAGGTAGTATTTGTGGATGCAATACTGACATAAACAATACACTAAAACCTTTGTCCAATCTAAATAAAGCATAGATAGCGAAGTGCCATATCAAAAGAGTGTAAGTAAAACTATTAGTGCCACAGTGTAGTGTATTGGGACCAGTTCTGTTGGCGGGTTAAAATTTGAAAAATGGGACTATACCTTAAAGATCTGAACTACTATTAATAATGTGACATTCAAAGCAGTGGGTTGACTGAGTACACAGTTTCCCTCCAGGTTTTGATGCGAGTGTACCAGTTGGTAACAAAAAAACTTGCACCATCTCCTTTTTTGCTCATTGCAGCAGTCAAAGTAACACTATTTAATTCCCTATTGACCCATGATGTCATTATTATAACTTCTCAGCTGCAATATTACTTGTAAGCCATTAAATACTGTTTGAGAGTTTGTGTATTCGAAGAATTGTGACGAATTGATACGGGATAGACAACTTGCCTTACAACAGTGACTAGTGCCTTCTGGACAAATACTGTTTCTTCACTTAGTGGTTTCCTCGGTCAGTTTTTGTTCTACCGTGATAAAAAGCTGGTTAATGTAAGGACTGAGACATCCTTCCGAAATCTAAACTTTAATCTCTTTTCTGAGATCAGTGTTCAAAAAGACCTGTCCACAATCAGACTTTGCAAGTCCTATTTTTCCTTCTCTGTTAAAGTAACCAAGGAAATATCAAATATTTGTTATTGACATCCACAGTTTGCCCACAACTGAGCTGAGGATTGTGTGTACAAATAGTGTATACGGTGGCTGATCTTTTCCCAGCTTTGATGTGTTCGATGAAAATATTTCCTATTAAGAGTTGGTTTACTAGCTACCCGGCCAAAAACGCAAAAGTTTTCTATCATTTCAGGGTAGGAAACGGATTCCTTGTTGATGATCTAAATTTTAATTGTCTTATGATGAGATTTGATAGCAAACTGTTGGACAGGCTATAGGTAATGTTGTAAAAAAAATTTAAAAAACTTCATTTATTGGTGGGGATGCTGAAAAAAACTTGCATAAGTTGCTTGAAACTGATATAATAAAGGAGCTGGGTTGGGAGTCATTGGAGGGTGAAGAGAGTGCTGGGAGTGTATAAGGCGTATATTGGTGATGAGGCCTGGATGGATATTGGTAGAAGGGAAGAGATAACCGAGCGTGGTGGTGTAACGGATAGCGTTCTGGCCTCGCATTCGGGAGGACGGCGGTTCGAATCCCCGTCCGGGCATCCAGATTTGGGTTTTCCATGGTTTCCCCAAATCACTCCAGGTGAATGCCGGTATGCTTCCTTCAAAAGGCCATGGCCGAATTGCTTCCCATTCCTTGCCCCCATCCTTTCCCGTCTCTAAAGACCACGTTGTTAAAAATGGACGTTAAACTGTTACAAAAAAAAAGGGAAGAGATGACCATGACCACAAGCTGACACTCTATTTCAGGCACAAGGGTATGGGAAAATTTTTCTTTTGTTGGTAATCAGATCAGGGATATGAATCATTAACCATGGGAAATGAATAATTTATCAAAACAAAGATGTTTAAATTAAAATTTGTTAAGAGCAAAAGTAGGAGGTTTAGTAATATTGCTGCCAGTGAATGATCCATCACAATTGAAATTAAAGTCTGTAGCTTGAATGTATTGTGCTCTAGATGTCTGTTACCACAACATAGGTCTGGTTATGCAGAAGTTGATGCTTTGGATTGGAATGCAAGAGAATGCAAGTTGAAATCCCTATCTGGCCATCGAAATTTTTTGAAATTATTGCAGGCAAATTTTGCAATGGTTCCTTCTAAAGGTGATGACAAACATCCTTTCTTGTTCCTTCTTCCCAATCCTCTGCAAATTCTGATGATGTTGACAAGCTATAAAGATTCTGTCTTTGTTATTTTTTTGCTGTAAGCAAACAAACCTAGGAAAAGGAAAGTACAAATAAAAAAGAAACAATTAGAAAAAGCCATGTGAGACATGTTGACTCACATTGTGATGTGATATTTTATTTGTGTTTGTGCAGGGCGGTACCTCCCTCTGTGATGTGGGCACAGCGGCCGGGACTGATCTTCCTCACGATCTGCCTGGAAGACTGCAAAGACCCAGACATCAAGATCGAGAAGGACAAGGTCTACTTCAAGGGCATCGGCGGCACAGAAATGAAGCTGCACGAGGTGAGGATAAACGTAGAAACGTACAGTAAATATTATTTCTGTCAGTAGTCGATAGAAGAAGTGTGCTTAATATCTGTATCACTTTGTGTAATAATGATTCTTTTCCTTTAAAAACTTGTCGATTAAGTGCGTGGATTTTATGGCAGGAAGTGAGACTTCAGTTGTTAATTTAAACGGATTACAAATACTGTACATAAATTACAAACTAGTTTTAATATCTGCTCTTACAAAAGGGTATGTCCAAAAGATTCGTTTGATTAAAATCAATTTCTTGTACATTTTGCAAATGCAATTTAATAGTCTTAAATACAGGCCCCCTTAAATATTGATACTGCTTCCAGTGGTTCTATCACTTTAAGCATTTTTTTAATATCCTACTCCAACTCCTATAAGACTAGTATCATGGGTCCTTGAATCTTAGGAGCGGACTCAAAATGTTGAACTTGTCAGGCCAAAAGGCTGCACGGGGGTAATGCAACACTTTTGCCTGAACTGTGAACAGCTAAGTTCATGACCATGTGTAGCCTTCTGGTACCTATAATATTAAATAGATCGGCCGCCACGTATTCGTTTTAAACCCCAAATGCGAAGTGTAATTGAAATAAAGTCACTTGACACAGTTTCAGAGTAACACAATACTTATATTCTTGATTCAGTTGTACATTGTCAGTACCAGATACGTGAATAAAGCATCGAACAACAGTTTGTTTGAAGATTGCAGATTAAGTACAATTCTGCGAGAAGACAAACACTCGCTAGTGAGTACTATGGCATGTTGGAATTTGCCTAAACCGCTACTGCGTGGAACAATTTGCTCCTCTGACTAGCGCTGAGTTGCGCGATCACTTTCCGGCGAAAGAATGAGACTATAATGAGGCAATCTGTGCTTGCTGCAAGGTCTTTTATAGACTTCTCAGAGCCTATTAGTCAGCAAATTTTTCTTTAATTAATATCTCCAAAAGTACAAAATAGTTTAACTTGAAATTTTTACAGGGACTTTCTATCATCATGTTCTATCTGATTTAATTTAACATTCAAAAGGGTTTCTATAATCTTAAAATTGAAGTCGTCACATGACCAACTTGGCAGAATTTTTACACACTCCATCAACAATCAGTGACAATCTATCTTTAAAAACTTAATTATCTGATGAATGCTTAAACTTTTTACCGCCTTAATTTCGTAACCGTCTCAATTTAGGCTATCTACTGATATAAATTTCAAATTAATATTCCTTTTAGTTTAAAAGTTCATTTTTTCTCTTAATTAAAACTGCTAATTAAACTTCGCCAAATTATTTAATTTTACTACCAAAAAAATCAAGAACAATTCTGACTATAGCTGTTGATAAAAGTTCAGCTGTAGCTTTACGCGATCCAATGATATTTCAAATCTTAGATTTTTACTTTTCCTATCGCGCGCGTGTTTCAAAACGTGAACAAACCGGAATATCTCTTAAAATAAACGTTTCGTGATATGATAAATACACTTTAAAATGATTTTTATGGTGAATCCTCACTGTAGGAAAGATTACAGGAAAATTCCTTCAAGTTGACAATTACTCTTCTCGAAATTTCTAAGTCCAGCATAAGCAACTTTATAATCAATCTATAGAATACTTTACTGCTGGGGATGGCTAGTGGGAGTCCTTTTGGTGAACTAAAAGGTACTATATAAACTATCATAGACCTCTTGATCTTCAGAAACAAAATGAAATCCCGCATCTGCACATCAGGACTGTGGCATTGCTACATTTTTCTTTGCCAGGAAATCCCCCTGCAACAATGTCACATTAGCTGGAGCATTGTTGTAATGCATTGGACAATGTCTGGAAAATAATGTTGACAGTCTTCCTGGCCAGGACAAACGCTTTGTAAACGTTTCCCTCTCAAGGGGGAAAAAACTGGTCAAATTTTGATATTAAATAAGTAGTGCTGCAAGTTCTCATTACTATTTAGGAACTTGCTATAATTTCTGTACAACTGTTGATCTGTTACTGTCCCAATAAATTGGTAAAAGATTTGTTGGTGCAGATATCCTCATATTGCAAGTATACCGTTTAAAGTTTTCTGACAATTTCTCGCTTTTTATTTAAACTCCTATAGTTTACTTAATTGTTGACTATCTCCATTGATATTATTTACCTGCAGTTGTATTTACATATTGTGTAGATACTTGCATTACTCCATAGTGAATGAAGTGTTAGATATCCAAGGAATATTTTTGAGTCTTTTAATTGTTAAGTTTATTTTTTCTTCCCTTTTCCTGTCATTGCTTACTATTGGATACCACTAATTCTTCTGTTCTTGACAGGAAATGGAGTTCTGTTCCATCTGTCAGATGTCTAGCACTTTTCTAGGAAAGGTTACTTATTTCAGTTGGATATGATGGTTTTGGGCAGGTTGGTGTAACATTGAATGAGAAGTTATGACCAACATTTTCATCTGGCCATGGATGAACAGATGATATATAAGGTATTATTTGGTATGCATTTGGCTGATGTATGAGGAAGGAAATGTAGGATCAATGTTGCTATAGCCAAGTTGTATAGACTGCATAGATGCAGCAGAAGCAGGTGAAATTTTATATGGTAATAGGAATCTAATTGTAATGGTCCCCTTTTTTTTAACTAGTGCTTTACGCCTCGTCGGAGTTATTACAGGAGGGTGGGACTGGGGACAAGGAATGGGAAGGAATTCGGCCATGGCCTTTTGAAGGAAGGATCCCAGCATTCGCCTTGAGTGATTTGGGGAAACCATGGAAAACCCTAATATGGACGCCCTGACATGGATTCGAACCGGCACCCTCCCGAATGCGAGGTCAGGGCATTAACCGCTCACCCACCACGCTCGGTATTGTTTTTTAATAGCTGTAACTGTCAATTATTTGATTTTGGCATTAATATGTTGGTAGTAATTATGCAGCAATGCTTCCCAAGTAAAAAAAAAAAGAATGTCCATTGTAACATTCTTGCTGGTTTACTTTCCTTATTTAGATTGTTGTCGTTTGGTGGCTCCTGAATTTAATTTTGTTTTAGATTATTCGTATAGTATTTTACCAAACATGGTGAGGGGGTGTCCGATAATTATGCGAGCTCAAATAGGGTGTGAAGATCCAGCAGAATCTCACGGGAGGAGGGGGGGGTGACAGTGGAAAACTTTGATTTCAAACTACAGTAGAGCTAAAGAAAAGAAAAGTCTTCAAATATTATGAGGTTGGTCTCTCATTAGGGGGAGGTTGGTTCAGATTTATGATTAAAAAAAGCTCCCTCCCTAGCTACCCAATGGAACAAATGAGCGAATCCTATTTTCACTCAACATGATTCTCATCAAGGCTTTGTCCAACTAATATGATCTGATTGTCCGTTTAATGTCGCACTGTCGTGACTTTGGAACCCTTTAACTAAGAATTGTGCATCACTTTACTTCTTATTAACCTCAATATAATTGTAATAGGGTAGGCTGCAGTGTTTACATCCACATATAATAATAGAGGCTAGTAACTCTATTTAATGCCTCAATTGTTAGTTAAGGGGTGTGGCTGTGTGGTAAGACTTAAGCTATCTATGCAGGGATTTGTATTCCCCCACCCCCTTATTACAAATGGCATTCTATACAGGATCGACCTAAATGATCAGTCAGGTTTCAAAATACTACGTATTGAAAAGTACACAGCCTACATACAATACAATAAATGTTCAACAAAGTTTCCCACAAAGAACTCATCATTTTCTATACCTTCCCACATTCAGACACAAAAATGAAAACTGCTGCAATGATCATCTGGGGGTTCGATGTATCAACTTCACACAGTAGGATTTGAAATGCAAACGAAGTTGCAAAATATTTTCTGTGGAATTCCCAGTTCACGGCTGGCACGAAGGGTTGATTTTTGTAGACTGTGAACATAGTTGTCTCACACACTGCACAGTTTCCTCTGCGACACTTGGCCGCCCAGTGCTCAGACAACCGGTGTCATGAAAATGGCAAAACGAATATAAAATGCTCTGGTGATTAGGTGCAGCTTTTCCATATTTCCGTACTAATATATGCTGCACATTCGTAATGTAAGAACACTTCGCATATTCTAACACACAAAAACTTGTCTGCTTTTCTGCCATCTAGTATACACACCAGACACCAAGCAGGCCTTTAAAATTGGTGTTTCATGTATCATTCATTTAATAGGTTGTATACTTTTCAATGCACTGTTTTTTTAAACCCAATGAATCATTTAGGCAAACCTGTATTTTACTGTATAAATTGGATAATCGAAGGATCAGTCATTGAAAATTACATAATACTTTAGCAGTCTTTGTGCAAGATGCGAATTGAGAGAAAAAATATGGAAGTATCTTTGGCCCAGATCAGACATTATGGAGCTTGGTGGATGTGTGATAATGCTTTCTTCAAAATTACAGTTTAATTCCTTGCAATCGGTCTTCTCCTGCCTCTGAAAAATCAATATTGATGAAGGGTAAAGCCCAGACATTTTTTTCTTTCAGAAATTGAGTTTTCAAAATTTTCAGTGGTTCTTTCCGATTTTCAGGTGACTATCCCTCTGCACAAGGAGATCGATCCGGAGAAGAGTGTGACGTCGGTGAAGGCCCGTAATATAGAGCTGGTTCTGAAGAAGACGGAGGCCGCGACCGGCTACTGGCCGTCGCTGTGCAACGACAAGCAGAAGAGACACTGGCTCAAAGTGGACTTCAACAAGTGGAAGGACGAGGACGACAGCGAGGACGAGACTGGCAATCCGGAGGACCTCGAGGAGGTGAGCAATAACATAACACTGAAAGGGATTATCATAATGACAAGTGACAGCACAATTTACAGCAGAATAAGAAATTTTACAGGGTTAAACGCTTCTTGAATAGTAGTAGAACATTAGCAGGTATACTGTTCATGTATGACATTCCCAATCACCTGGCAGGTAAAATGTCCCACCAAAAAGACCTCAACAACAACAAATTTCTAGGTGTAATTATTATTTTGTGAAAACCACAGCATGCTTCAAATATATTTTATGTATAAAACATAATTTTGAAATAAAATAAAATTTTCCAAGGTTAATAATTCGGCTATGCCCCACTGCCCTGATGGGGCATACAAATTTTGTATTTAGAGTTTTAAAAAGAAGTGTTTGTTGTACATATATTCAAAGTTTCTCGAATACTTACCCAAAATGTATCTCCAAGTGTTTTTAGTGTTTTGCATCTAAGGTTTCAAGATGTGAAAACTATCAAAGTGGATTCAGTTATTCTCAAGTTTTGCCAGTCATGAATTTTATGTTCAGACCAATTTTAATTTGTTGCTATGATACATAAGATTCAACTTCACCCCAAAATGATTCAAATTGCAAAAAAATATTCATCATATTGTGTGCAGTAGTTGCTTGAAGACAGAACACAGGCATCTTCGTTACAGGTTTATAATTGAAATTATTAGAACAGTTTATTCCTGTATGAAAAATATCTTCATTATGAACCGAAATAGTTTTTAGATTTTGTTATTCCTATTTACAGTTTGCCAGTTTTGAGTGGTGTGTTTACAATTTTCAACCTCTTAATAGTGTGGTGAAGGATTTAACTGCCAAATTGTCAGGTAGTAACTTATATTTTACAATGAAACTGGAGTTTTGTGAAAAGTCCTTATTTTTGTAAGGTTGCTTTTTTGTAGGGATTATTGCTGAAAGCTATTCTAGATCAACTAAAAGACCATTCTCTGATATGTCATTCCATTCTTCAACATAGACGTTTCTGCCTTTGCGGGTCATCCTGTACAATCTCTTCCAAATCTGGGAGTCATTCCAAGATTTTTCCAAGCGAATCCCTTAGCCTCTGCGTCTTTCTTCACTTGGTCCATCCATCTTGCCCGAGGTCTTCCATCTGTTCGGCATCCTCATAACATGTCCCAACCACTGCAGTCTTTTCCTTGTTAACATATCTTCTAATTCTTCCACTTGTAGTCTCTCCCTGATGTTTTCATTTCTGATTTTATCTTTCCTCGTGAAATTCTCTATGCCTCTCAGAAACCTCATCTCTGCCGCCTGCAATCTGCTAATATCTATTTGTCCAAGTCCAGGTTTCATAGGTCAGTGTGGGCTGGTAATACATAGCAGAATTTTGGGTTCCTTCCCTATGTTCCACCTCCAGACTACATCCTTTATCTGTTAATTCTTCCTTACTCTCTGACCTATTTCTTCCTCCATCTTTCCATCAATAGCTATCTTGCTTCCCAGATACACACAATGATTCTAACCATTCCACCATTTTCTTGTCAAGCAACACAGCCTTCGAAGAGCCAGTGTTTCTTGTTATCTTCATTATCTTGGTCTTTTCTACACCTGTCTCCAGGCCATGTTTACCCACTGCAGTCCACCGTTTCCATAATTCTCTTTGCAAATATTTTTGTCTTCTCCCATATTTAACAATGGGGCCTTATTTATAACTACAGCAGATATGACGTCAGAGCCCCACATCATCATTCGTTTGGCATATCATAATTTCCATTACAAATTTTGCAATTCTAAAATTTTATCTATCCTTAGGGTTTCTTTGATGCCAAATGCTTTAATTTGATACCTTGTAGATAAAAAGAAGTCCCAATCCTCCATATCATTCAAACCTACTCTGAATGTGGTAATAACAATTTCTGTTAAATATCAATACTTTTATTACTTCCTGGACCAAAAGAGTTGGCCGTCTCATATTTTGCTAAAATAAATATCCTCTGCTACATGACACGTTTCCGTTGCAGATGATGCGACAGATGGGCGGTCTGGGAGGTGGCGGGGGCGACTCGAAGCCCAGCTTCGACGACTTGGACGCCGCGACGGACTCTGACGACGAAGAGCTTCCCGACCTGGAATAGCTCTCCGCCGCACCACCGACCAGTTTCTCCTCTCTGCTTTAGCGTTAAGTGAACTGTGTACGACGGGATACCGTTTGCCGTAGGGATACTAAAGGGAAGTCTGTAGTCCGTTCTCCCTCCGCCTCGGACCGGTGGGCGACCGTCCCGCCCGAAATGTTCGTTTGTGTGTCAGCTAATTTCAAATTTGAGGGAGAGAGAGAATTGTCAATCACAATAAAATTATTCCATTCTTTTTTAAGTTTTTCAGTAAACGCTAAATAAAAATTAAGTTTTCTAGAAGTTTTGAGTGCGTGTATGTGTGTAAGTCTGCACGGTTGGACAGAACGGAGTGTTTGCAGGCTGCTATTGACCAAATCGCCAGTGACCTTTCAGCCGTTAGTTCAGTTTCCAAGTCGTCGAGACATCCCGCTCGGAAAACCCTTTTGTGATACGTGTGTGGAGTATGAGCGGAGTTGTAAACACCATGTTTTTTCTTTGTTTGCCATACAGGAACTTAATAATTATGATCATATTATAAGAACCAGCTTACTCAGAAAGAAAGGAAATGTAATTGTTGTTAAATAAATTTCTTAATCATATTTATATTCTTTCTTGTGACCCTTGAAATGGAAAAAGAAACCATCGCATCAGTATTGAGCATATATTTGAGTCAAATATTAACATTAACATGTATTGTGGCTTCTTTTTCTAGTTCTTTCCCTTTTTTTAAAAAATTAAATTTAGAATGTTGAAGTAATTTGTTTCAAATTTTAAGAAGAGATTTTAGCTTTTTCAGGTGCCATATTTAGATTTAACTACGGGCTTATTTAGAGCTGGGACAGGATTGTGAAAGGAAATCAGGTGTCATTTTTATGAAAGATTTGGTGGGCAGGCCAACATGACTCAATATCATGTCAGTTGGCTTTTGTTTTTCTGGTTGGAGTTCATGGAAGGTACGATTAGATGGAATACTATGTCGCAGTACAGAGGTGGAGTAGTAAGTTGTTACCATATGCTGTAGCTAGTAGTTACAAATATGGCGAAAAAGTTGGAGCCATAGGCACCTGTAGGAGCTCCTCAACAAACAGATGCTTGATAGAAAACTGAGTCGACGATTTGAATTATAAACAGTACAATTCTTGAATATCAGTTCATGTGAAAATCTGTAAAAAGGAGCCTTACATATATATAAAGTTTGGTTATGTATGAAGGGAGAAAAAGGGATTGTCACAAAAAATCACCTTTCTCCATTGTTTTGGTATGGGTTGGCTGGGTATTGAACTTTGAAAATGCCTGGTTTAATTAAGTTCATTGGGATTGGCTGTCATTGAAAAGTTTTGGCTACAAAGTAACATTTTACAGCACAGATAGTGAACTCGGGGAATCTGCAATATATGGATTGAGAATTGGCTGGGGTCAAAAGGAAAATTGGATCTGTATCTAATTTTTTTATATACATATAATTTTGCAATATAGTATAAAACTTTTCTCAATTTTTTTGTTTTGTTTGCAGCCCCTTTTTCCCCATGCTAAAGAGCAGTCTTCACTTGTAGGGGCCCAACATTAAGTAGATTTTCAACCATCCCCAAGTTTTTTCCACATATTAAAATTTGATCTTAATATAACCCGAATTTTTTTTTTTTTTTTAAATGGGGAGAGCATGTGGTATTACCGTGATTTGAGAGGTCTTTATAATTATTAAATAATTATAGTCCCTTTTTTCAAATAGTTCTAAGTTTACTATACAAGGGTTGCTATTTATATTTCTGGCCTAATAATGAGAAAACAAATATTTATGATCGAAATCGGTTTTATTGTTTCTCAAAATATTCTCCGTGAAGATCAATACACTTTTGCATGCATTTGAGCCAATTTTCGAAGCACTTTTTCCACTCTGTTGGAGGTAACACCAGAATATGCGTCTTGAATGCATCAACCGCTTCTTCGGATGTCGAAAATCGTTGCCCATGTAATTTTTTTTTTGATGTGCAGGAATAAAATAAGTCATTGGGTGTCAAATCGGCTATACGGCGGATGACCCATCAATTCGACTGGTCAAAAATTCCTTCATTTGATGTGTCAGCTTGCATTGTCGTGATGAATTATTCGACACTTCGACTTTTTCCGAATTTCTGGTAAACAAATGGTCGTGTACCATTCAGAGTTGACTGTCCTCGTTGCTCTATTGCCACGTGACCAGTAACGCTGAAAAAAGTCAACCATTAGCTTTGATGTGCTTTTTCCGTAAACAACTTTTGTCTGATTTTGCCTCATGATGGAAGACCCATAATGTCGATTGCTGATTTGTTTCAGATTCACAATGCCTCTGAAGCACATTGAACGTATTTTTTAACATTTCCTTCCACCAATCGACACCAGCTTCCTTTTGAGCATTTGTCAGATTATGCGGGATCCAACGCGAACAAATTTTTTTTACGGCCAAATGATAATGCAATATTTTATTGATGCTGGTCATACTAATGCCCAAAGATGCCTCAATCTCATGGTATGTCACATGACGATCTTGCTTTATCAGTTCACACACAGCATCGATGTTTTCTGGAACAACAACCGATTTTGGATGACAGACAGAATTCGTCCTGGAGCGAACTTTGGCCATGATTGAATTCGTTATACCAGTTGTTTTAGTGCTATATTATGGTGCTTTATCGCCGTATTAAGAATTAAGTTCATCGATGCACTCTTGTCTTGATAATCCACATTGAAAGTTGTGAAAAATAATCGTATGAAAATGTTCACGAGTTAATTCCATTTTTCGCCCAAGATGAATTTTCCAATTTACTGTAAACAACAAATTGCACTCAAATGACACATTGTTATGAATAAGGCTATGTTCAACAATGTCAGTTTCCAATCGAACTGTGAGATGGCGCCTGGCAACACTTGTTGCCAAGGCCAGAAATATAAATAGCAACCCTCGTGCACTATTTTTCTCCTCCAGGAACTACATTGGAATTGTGTAGTATCCGAAGATGCAAAGTTCTTTCGGCAATGATGATTCTAAGCAACCAATCAATGTCTCTACCGTTAGCCCCAATCCCTTGATTTATCTCCATAGCAACCTACACTGTTCTATTCGTTTTCTCTAAGAGCAAATGTTATTGATTTTTGTCCACACTCTAGGGAAACCATATTGGTTTTCTTATTAAAAATATTTCTGCTGTGTCACAATCAGAATCATGTATTGTATAAATATGATTGTTTGAACCAATAGCTAGAATTTTCCATTTTTTAAAAAATTGAAATTAGTTTAGGAACTCTTGTTTAGCAGATTGAGTGCCCAGGTACAGAAATTATCTTCCTCCATGAGAAAAACTGCCCGCCCCCTTTTTCCATAAAACGGAATATTTTGTACTACGTGGAAAAATTTTCCCTTTATCTCCATAAATTCAGAATGCTACTTTGTTGTTTAAAATGTTTTTGTATTGGTGAAATAATTTCAGACTCCACCTTGCTAAAAGGTATAAGCCAAATTTTGACTTTGCAAACGCACTAAAGAACTATTAAGTTTTAATTTGTACTCAAGGTAACACTTTTTAGGTTTTTCTTTTGGTATAATGTTTTGATAGGAGGTTTTTCATTCTCTGGAAATTGAGTAAACATTATTAAGAAAATATTTTTTCCTTAAACATTTTGCAGTTTTTTTTTATCAAGGTGATATATTATTTTTTCCCTGCATAAAGATGACACCTGATTTCCTTTCACAATGGCCAGTTTAAAACAACCTTTCTAGCGCCAAACGTCAGAAGCTTGTTGCAACCAATGGACCATTCTGTTATCAAAGCCATGAATCGCCATTACAGAAGGCAACTTTAGGGAAACTTTTGGTGGAGGGTGAAGATGGCTAACCACAAAAAATAAATTTGAAAGTTTGCGATTACACGGTGGCGAAAGCTTTGAGCTTGGTTAGGGCAGTCGCATTAAGACATGCGTGGAACAAGTTGAAAGGCATACCAACTGAAGAAGGGAAGGAAAAGGAAAAAGAAATGGAAGAGAGAGAAGATGTGGATGATGTTTCACTTGAATTCAGAAACATTCTTCTGAAAATTCCTAGATGTTCAGAAGTTAGTGCTGAAGATATAGATTCATCAGGCCGTGGGTATGAAATTCTAAATGATGATGAACTTACTGAAAGTGTGTGAGTGTCGAGGAATAAGTTGACCTTAATATCGAAGTTGAAGCAGATACGGGACCATCAGCGTTGATGTGAATGGAGTGTCAGCCCGGGTATGACCACGTGCAACTTCTCACTGTCAAGTGTTTGTGCGACTAGGCTGCCCGAGAACGGATGAATACAGTCAAACAGCTCACTTTGACCGAGATGTTCAACATGGAATGACTTATTTACAGTACAGTACGTAAATACTGTACTGATGTACAACACTTAACATGCAATAGTGTTCCCTTTTCATTTAATTAATTAAAAGCTGTTTTTCTCCCATTTTCAACATATATCCAATAATTAATTAAAATAGACCCTTTTTCGGAAAAAATTCAATTATCCGAATGGGGTCCGGTCACAATTGATTCTGATAATTGGAGTTGTACTGTAAATTGCTAATGAAAGCACTTAAAAAGTTTAAAAAAATTAATTCTCCATGTTCTCTGCCGTAACAATAATTGCCAATTGTCCTTCCGGCTGAGGATAAATTTCAATTTAATTAAAACTTTCACTAATATTGTTGCTGTACGTGAGTTATTAGGTTACTTTAAGTGGACAACAGTGCAAATATGTCAACACACACAATCTCTCATTTTTAAAACGAACTATTCTAGACCCGTGACAATACGCAAAATAAAAATGGTCACGGGTTTGTACTAGTACCATTATAAATTGGTATGATTTGTTTGACTAGGCTAATAGTAAAGTTGATAATGGGTTTCATGATTTCCAATATAAAACCTGTTAGTTTTTTTATTTTATTTAGTTCATAAGGCCTGATTGAGGAGAATTTGGTGTCAATGAATAGGAAGGAATCCATTCATGGTCTTTTGAAGGAACCATCCAAACATTTACCTTCAGTGATTTCGTAGAAACTAGAATTGGCGGACAGAGATTTGAACCGGTGTCCTCTCTAATCTCAAGTCCACATACAAAATTGTCTTTAGCAGTGGAAAATCGATATTATCGTACTAAATGAAAGTTGCTAGTTCAGGCATAAAATATTTGTTAGTTTTAAAAATATTTTAATGATACACTTTGGGATTAGTGTTACTGAAACTTCAGTTTAAAATTTTACAGTATTCTCAAAGTGATAAGCTCTGACTTGATAATATGAAGAGAAATCGCGAATCTGTTTGTCATTACAGGTGGACATTTGCTGTGACCAAACAGTGTTACATTAACTTAGGTATTTTGCCATATCCCCTGTATTAACAATCGGCTAAACTGTTAATCTTGTATATACAGGGTGTTACAAAAAGGTACGGCCAAACTGTCAGGAAACATTCCTCGCACACAAACAAAGAAAATACGTTATGTGGACATGTGTCCGGAAACGCTTACTTTCCATGTTGGAGCTCATTTTATTACTTCTCTTCAAATCACATTAAACATGGAATGGAAACACACAGCAACAGAACGTACCAGTGTGACTTCAAACACTTTGTTACAGGAAATGTTCAAAATGTCCTCCGTTAGCGAGGATACATGCATCCACCCTCCGTCGCATGGAATCCCTGATGCGCTGATGCAGCCCTGGAGAATGGCGTATTGTATCACAGCCATCCACAATATGAGCTCTAATATGGAAAGTATGCATTTCCGGACACATGTCCACATAACATATTTTCTTTGTTTGTGTGTGAGGAATGTTTCCTGAAAGTTTGGCCGTACCTTTTTGTAACACCCTGTATAGTAAGTGGCAGGGAATGTGTTTACAGTCTCGTTCACTTGGGAGCATCCATAAACTAAGTGACTCGGTGTGTGGGGGGAGGGTTTGGGTAGAAAGTAACGCTGGGCTACGTTTGGGGGGGGGGATTTTGAGCCAAGCCACTTAGCTTTTCATTCGTACTACCGGGTGCTTCAAAAAAATGTATACACACTTTAAACTATTGTTGTTTTCCCGCTCTACAAGGCTAGTGTTATATTTCTTCGCCAGGTGCCAGCATAATCGTCCCTCTATGTTATATTATCAGTTGGAATTTGTAATATCAACATGGGGGACGTACGTTTGAGTTTTGAAGAACGTAAGCAGGTTATTAAGTGGTACTGGAAGTTTGAGAATGTAAATGAAGTTCAAAGACAGTGGAGAAGGGAGAATGATACAGAACCACCTTCAAGATTAACTATTACACGCATACGAGACAAGTTCGAAGTTCATGGAACAGTGTGTGATGTGCATAAAGGTCATTCAGGTCGGCCTCGAACAGCTACAAGTGATGAGTCATCAATGGCAGTCTTGGAACTGTTTCAACGCTCTCCTAACAAATCTTCAAGGCAAGGGGCACGTGAAAGTGATGTAAGTGCTAGCAGCGTGCTACGCATTCTGAAGAGAGGCAAGTATCGTGTTTACATTCCAAGGCTGGTGCAACTGCTAAGTGACGATGATCCAGATAGAAGGTTGCAATTTTGTGAATGGATTCAGGAGATGGTGATACGTGAACCGGGATTTATGGGTAGCATCATTTGGTCGGATGAAGCCCAATTCAAACTTAATGGAACTGTCAATAGGCACAATTGTGTTTACTGGGGTGAAGAAAATCCTCACATTACAATTGAAAAAGCTGTAAATTTGCCAGGTGTAAATGTGTGGTGCGGTTTGTCTTCAAGGGGACTCATTGGACCTTTTCGATTTGAAGGCACTGTAACTGGTATTAATTACCTAACAATGCTTGCTGATTCCATATTTCCTGCCATTCGTGCATTATACGGTAATGATGATTTTTATTTTCAACAAGATGGTGCTCCGCCGCACTATCACAGGGACGTACGAGCTTACCTGGATCAAAATTTGTCGGGCCGGTGGATAGGACGCACGGGGCCAATCGAGTTTCCAGCACGCTCTCCAGACCTTACACCACTGGATTTCTTCTTGTGGGGCACAGTAAAAGATGAGGTGTACAAACGTAAACCACGTAACCTAGACATTCTTTGGAATGAGATTCAAGCAGTGTGTAGAGAAATCTCATTGGACGTTTTGATACGATGTACAGAATCTGTGGTGACTCGTACTCAGAATTGTATTGATGCTGCAGGTCACCAATTTGAACAGTATTAACATTTGTTGTTTATGTTTGATTTACATTGGACTTTTAGCTTTCTATTTTCCTGAAATTTAACTTTGTAGAACGGTAAATAAATTTTCTATGGAAGTTCAAAGTGTGTATACATTTTTTTGAAGCGCCCTGTATTTGTCACAGTTAAAATAATGTACAGAACACACAACAGAATGCGGATTTTTATTTCTGTAATTTAATTATCTCCGTATGTAATTTACTATAGTCTGACAAAACAAGGCAGTACCAAATCTCTTCTGGAATCATAAGGAAAAAGCTACTTGCCTGCAAGGGTGAGGGGGGGGAGGGTTGGAAAGACCATGTAAGGCTATGTGGGGTTCATAGGAGGCCAAAATAGGCACACATAGTTTATGCAGGCTCCCTATATAGTCACAGGTTGACTGCACCTGAAAACCTTCACCGTTCCGTTGCTATAAGCTGCCACGACTCTTGCAACTAGTAGCTATAGAGGATCTAGATGGATAGATCAACGCAGAAGAAGGACAAATGCCAGAAACGGCTTATTATGTTTAGATGGAAAAATAAGGATTTTGTGTGGTTAAAAGATGGGTGAAGAAATTGTTTTTGAAGACATAAAAGTATAAATATCCTGGCATTAAACTTTTGTGCAGGGGCTAGGCAGAAATTTGAAAATCCTTCAATTATTCAAGAGGGAATTAGGTTGCAAAACTTCCGTCAGCTCATTGCTTGAGTATGGTATCCACAATATGGGTATCAAATACAGGAGTTGGAGGGGGTGCAAAGGAGGGCAGCTAGATTTGTCTGTGGAAATTACCGCAGAACACAATCAGTAACTGATATGATAAAGGAGCTGGGTTGGGAGTCATTGGAGGGTGAAGAGAGTGCTGGGAGTGTATAAGGCGTATATTGGCGATGAGGCCTGGATGGATATTGGTAGAAGGGAAGAGATGACCATGACCACAAGCTGGGACTTCATTTCAGGCATAAGGCAGTAGAAATTACCGCAGAACACAATCAGTAACTGATATGATAAAGGAGCTGGGTTGGGAGTCATTGGAGGGTGAAGAGAGTGCTGGGAGTGTATAAGGCGTATATTGGCGATGAGGCCTGGATGGATATTGGTAGAAGGGAAGAGATGACCATGACCACAAGCTGGCACTCGATTTCATGCATAAGGCAGTAGAAATTACCACAGAACACAATCAGTAACTGATATAAAGGAGCATGGTTGGGAGTCATTGGAGGGTGAAGAGAGTGCTGGGAGTGTATAAGGCGTATATTGGCGATGAGGCCTGGATGGATATTGGTAGAAGGGAAGAGATGACCATGACCACAAGCTGGCACTCGATTACAGGCATAAGGCAGTATAAATTACCACAGAACACAATCAGTAACTGATATAAAGGAGCATGGTTGGGAGTCATTGGAGGGTGAAGAGAGTGCTGGGAGTGTATAAGGCGTATATTGGCGATGAGGCCTGGATGGATATTGGTAGAAGGGAAGAGATGACCATGACCACAAGCTGGCACTCGATTTCAGGCATAAGGCAGTAGAAATTACCACAGAACACAATCAGTAACTGATATGATAAAGGAGCTGGTGTAATGGACTGTTTTAATAATTATAGTATATTTGGGGAGATGTGAAAATATTTATAATGATAATGTATGAGCGGCGGCACTCACTGGCCGTAAGCGCCTGGCGTGGGATGTCGCAAGACACTCAGCAATAAATCCAGGTCGGCGAGCAATAGTTATGGAAACTGGGCTCGTGTAGAAGCTTCGAGATACGCTAGCTGGCAGTTGATTGCCCTTAGAACGAGGACAGAGTACGCAACTGACGAAATATAAGCGCGAGCTCACCGAGGCTCGGGAGAAGTCGGGGGAAGTCGGTCAAGCCAAGTTCGAGTGACTAAGCAGCCACTATGCTGCGTTAAACATCGAGACGGGAACGAAGGCCAGCTCTGCCCGCTAGTCAGCTGATCTGCCATACCAATGTAAGTCCATCCATCTTTTATATTACCAAGTGCTTGGAGTCATGCTCGTGGCAAATGGACAAATGTAACAGCCCGCAGTGAAAGAATAAAACTATGTACGCACTTAGTGTCTTTCATTAGTGCAAGTCAGTAAGATCCAGGTTGAGGTACATAGCCTAAGTAAGATAGCCAAAGCCGAGACGGAAGTACCAGGAACGGGAGCCGCAGCAGACACGCCCCAAGTAAGTAAAACTGGCTAACGCTCACAGTGACCACATACAACTTATCCATCCTGACGAATACGTAACGAACCGGCATAACAGAATAAAAAGAGTCTTTTACACTGGGTTGGGAGTCATTGGAGGGTGAAGAGAGTGCTGGGAGTGTATAAGGCGTATATTGGCGATGAGGCCTGGATGGATATTGGTAGAAGGGAAGAGATGACCATGACCACAAGCTGGCACTCGATTTCAGGCATAAGGCAGTAGAAATTACCACAGAACACAATCAGTAACTGATATGATAAAGGAGCTGGGTTGGGAGTCATTGGAGGGTGAAGAGAGTGCTGGGAGTGTATAAGGCGTATATTGTCGATGAGGCCTGGATGGATATTGGTAGAAGGGAAGAGATGACCATGACCACAAGCTGGCACTCGATTTCAGGCATAAGGCAGTAGAAATTACCACAGAACACAATCAGTAACTGATATGATAAAGGAGCTGGGTTGGGAGTCATTGGAAGGTGAAGAGAGTGCTGGGAGTGTATAAGGCGTATATTGGCGATGAGGCCTGGATGGATATTGGTAGAAGGGATGACCATGACCACAAGCTGGCACTCGATTTCAGGCATAAGGCAGTAGAAATTACCACAAAACACAATCAGTAACTGATATAAAGGAGCATGGTTGGGAGTCATTGGAGGGTGAAGAGAGTGTTGGGAGTGTATGAGGTGTATATTGGCGATGAGGCCTGGATGGATATTGGTAGAAGGGAAGAGATGACCATGACCACAAGCTGGCACTCGATTTCAGGCATAAGGCAGTAGAAATTACCACAGAACACAATCAGTAACTGATATGATAAAGGAGCTGGGTTGGGAGTCATTGGAGGGTGAAGAGAGTGCTGGGAGTGTATAAGGCGTATATTGTCGATGAGGCCTGGATGGATATTGGTAGAAGGGAAGAGATGACCATGACCACAAGCTGGCACTCGATTTCAGGCATAAGGCAGTAGAAATTACCACAGAACACAATCAGTAACTGATATGGTAAAGGAGCTGGGTTGGGAGTCATTGGAGGGTGAAGAGAGTGCTGGGAGTGTGTAAGGCGTATATTGGCGATGAGGCCTGGATGGATATTGGTAGAAGGGAAGAGATGACCATGACCACAAGCTGGCACTCGATTTCAGGCATAAGGCAGTAGAAATTACCACAGAACACAATCAGTAACTGATATGATAAAGGAGCTGGGTTGGGAGTCATTGGAGGGTGAAGAGAGTGCTGGGAGTGTATATTGGCGATGAGGCCTGGATGGATATTGGTAGAAGGGAAGAGATGACCATGACCACAAGCTGGTACTCGATTTCAGGTGCAATGAATTGTCAGAGTCAGCAGTTAATTATTGAAATGCATCATGAACAATATTTTTCCACAGTAGAACTCCAGTTATCCAAATCAATTGGGACCGGGCTCCATTCGGATAGTAAAAAATTCTGATAATTTGATTTTTTTCTGAAAAAGGGTCTATTTTATACTGTATGTATGTTGAAAATGGGAGGAAACAACTAGTTTTAAAGGAAAAGAACTTTAAATTAATTAAATGGACACTTTTACATGTTAAGCATAGTTACAAGTGCTATTCATTAGGTCGGTATGTAGATGAGGTACTGTAAATAAAAGTAATTGGTTGCTGAACATCTCGGTCAAAGCAAGCCGCTTGACTGTATTCATCCGTTTTCGGGCAACAAAGTCATGCATCCGCTTGACAGTAGGAAGTTCCGTGTAGTGTGTAGGCAGAATCATTATTTTTTTGAATTGCAGTATATTTCCGTCTTAATTAAAAAAGCGATTCCGATAGGCGGATTTTGGATAATTGGAGTCCTACTGTACATATGGCTACCTCATTCTACTGCTGATGAAAAACTATAAACCCTATAATTGTAGTGTTTGGTGTCTGTTGAAGCCATGCTGTTGCCACTTAGGCTTCACGCCTTATTGAGGTGATTAGAGGTGGGGTGGGACTGTAGAATGGGAAGGAATTCGGCCATGTCCTTTTGAAGGAAGCATCCCGGCATTCACCTTGAGTGATTTGGGGCAACCATGGAAAACAGAAATCGGAATGCCCCGACGAGGATTCGAACCGCAGTCCTCCATTAATGATTAAATTTTATATATTTCCTGATATTGTTTGGCACCTGCTTTACTACAAAACAGGATTGGGACCTGATCACTGCCTACACCACCTGTTGTTGTTATTAATTATTTTTAATTGTGATGGAGCTAACACACTGGTGGCAATTCCCCCAGTCATCCATTTACCCCTTTTTAAATACAATTTTTTTTTTTTTTTTGTAATTGCAATGTTAAATTCCTCCCCTATTTACTGTTCTGAGCTGTCCTGAATGATGTTCCAAAAACGTTGGAAGAATTTGAAGTTCAGATTTGTAGAGGGCAAATGTAGGTGGGTGCAGGAAAGTGGAAAGATGGGTGTGTAGAGAAATTGCCACTGGAGCATGCGCTTGATTCCAATTAAATTATTAAAAAAAAACATAGACACAAGTTATCTTTCCATGCTCTGCTACAAGCCAGCGAAATCCCACAACGTTGCACCTGAAGCAGGATGAGTGCGAGGAAGAAGATATGATACAAGCACACTGAATGTTGAAATTTTTTTGTTTTAGTGCTGTTGAGATTGTTTGTCATTAGTTCTGTATGTGAGAAGAGCATGTATAGGTAACATACTGTGGGCTGTATTGACTGAGAATGTTGTTTCGTTTATAAACATCAAAATGTCATTTACTCGAATGAGATATTAATCAATATAAACTAACAGAAATGAAATGTTCCGCATAGTATCTAAAATACAAAATTTTGTGCACAATTCACTGTCCCTGATATAGGGGCATCCATTGTGAGGTGTTTTTTTCTTAAATTTCGATTCCCCCTCCCCCTTGGTGAGATTTGGTGAAACCCCCCCCCCTCGAGATTGACGTAATTTTGATGACTTTTTTTTTAATGCTCTTCAAAGGGTGGCAATGTGAAATAAAAAAGTTGATGTGATCCCATCCCTTTAAATGTTATCAGGTGAGATATTACCAGATTTCTCCCCCCCCCCCCCAATTTTGTGCTCACATAATTAATGAAATTGGCAGTTGGAGTTGGATCCCTGCTGACCTTCTTAAATCCTAAGGAGAAGAAGGAATTGAAAGATTATTCAAGCTGATATCAAAAAGTTATGAAATAGGAGAAATTCCAACTGATTTTAATAAAAATATCATCTTCACACTTCCGAAGTAAGCGCAAGCCGAAAAATGTCGTAATTATCACACCATTAGTCTAACACAGGGGTGGCCAACCCACGGCCTTGAAATTTTTGCGGCCCGCGAGATTAATCACACTTTTACAAAATATGTTTATTTTATATTGGCCAAAGTGGTAAAAACCAATGCATTAAAGAAAATCCATTATTTGGGCATCCTATTCAAAAGTTAGCTGTCGAAATTATGACAAAAATTAACTTTGATTTTAAAATAATTATCTTGCGAATATATGACACATATTGCATGTTTTATTTATGAGTTGGCAGAATAATTAAATTATCTTCACTCCAAAAAAATATCTCTAGTGGGTCTAAATCTAATATAGGAATATATAATTTTATAAGCAGCCCACGGAGCAATGATGCATTTCCGAAGTGGCCCACAAGTTCATTCGGGTTGGTCACCTCTGGTCTAACATCACATGCTTCAAAATTACTGACCAGAATAATACACAGAAGAAGAGATAGTAGGTGAAGATCAGTTTGGGTTTAGAAAAACTGCGGCACAAGGGAAGCAGTTCTGTTTTTAAGATTAATACTTGAAGGGCGGATCAAGAAAAACAAAGATATTTTTTTATTGTTTGTTGATTTCGAAAAAGCTTTTGATAATGTTGGATGGGACAAGATGTTCAAAATTATAAAGAAGTCAGGTCTAAAATATCGAGATAGAAGAATACTCTATAAACTATATAAGAATCAAGTAGCTATAATACAAGTAGAGAATCACGAGAGACATGCATCAGTTAAAAAGGGTGTGAGACAAGGTTGTAGTCTATCCCTGTTAATATTCAACTTGTATGTAGTACAAGCAATAAAGAAAGTCAAAGAAAAATTTCCATGTGGCATAAGTTTTCAGGGAGAAAAAATCAGTATGCTATGATTTGCTGATGACATTGTCTTGTTAGCAGAGAGGGCTGAGGATATTGAGAAGTTATTGAATGGCATGAACAAAATACTGAACGATGATTTTGGACTGAATATAAATCAAAGTAAGACAAAAGTGATGAAATGTAGCAGAAATGATACCAATACTAGCAGATTAAATATAAAGATAGGATCGGATGCAATAGGAGAAGTAAGTGAATTCTGTTACTTGGGAAGTAAAATTACAACCGATGGCCGAAGCAGGAATGATGTTAAAAGCAGAATAGCACTAGCAAAAAGAGCCTTCATGAAAAGAGAAACCTTTTAGTTTTAAATATTGATCTAGGAATTAGAAAGAACTTTTTGAAACTCTATGTGTGGAGCACAGCACTTTACGGTAGTGAAACATGGACTTTAGGAATACCGGAAAGAAAGAAAATTGAAGCATTTGAAATGTGGTGCTACAGAAGAATGCTGAAAATTAGGTGGACAGACAAAGTAAAAAATGAACGAGTTTTGGAAATGATGGGTGAGGAAAGAAGTTTATGGAAGAAGCTTACAGGAAGAAGAGACAGGCTGGTAGGTCATATTTTGAGGCATGCTGGATTGGTTAATTTGTTAGTGGAGGGAACAGAACTGTAGAGGAAGACAGAGATTAGAATATATGAAGCAGATAATTGAGGACGTGGGTTGTAAGGGGTATGTAGAGATGAAGAGGTTAGCACAGGATAGGAAGGGATGGAGGATTGCACCAAACCAGTCGAACGCCCCCTATCATTGTAGTTTACGATACTGCCATAACTAATTTACAGTATGTACACACTTTGACGATAAATTTGGTGGACGCTGAAAACCTCTGTCATCCCAGGACACAGTAACACAATACTGGCAAGCCAGTATTGTGTTAATGATTCTTAGCAGTGGCGGATCCAGGGTGGGACTGAAGCCCCCCCCCCCCCAAAAGCACCAAGGTCACCCCGGCGACATAGATTTTGGGGACCTTTTTTTTCTCTCTCTACAGTTTAAATAAGGGTGGCAATCTGGAATAATGAGATTTCTGTTGGCGAACCCCTCCTCCCCCGGGTCAAGCCCCCACCAAAACCAAATCCTAGCCCCCCCCCAAAACCCAAAAACAAAATTCTGGATCTGCCACTGATTCTTAGGATGACATTGATGTCAGATTGTGCAAAGTAAGAGTGACAGAGTTTTTCAGCGGCGGCCAAATTTGTGTTATTCTTTTCTCTTTATACAAAATCCTTCCCTTCGTGGATTATCTAACAACAACCTGCTTGCTTTTTTTCTTACGGTCTTGCAATAAAAGTAACAATGAACGGCGTTATTACTTCAGTGACGAATTTACTAGTTTGATGTTACGTGTAAAGTAAAGCGGCCTATCCACCGTCCAACTTGTAGGACATCCGTGTGGAACTCAGGGACGTAGCTACTATGGGGCTGGGCGGTGCAGAGCACCGGGGCCCCTACGCTCAGGGGGCCCCCAAGCATACCTCAGGGGGCCCTAAGCATACCTCAGGGGGCCCCAAGCATACCTCAGGGGGCCCCTAGTATACATCAGGGGCCCCAAGCATACCTCAGGGGGTTCCCAAGCATACCTCAGGGGGCCCAAGCATACCTCAGGGGGCCCCTAGTATACATCAGGGGCCCCAAGCATACCTCAGGGGGCCCCAAGCATACCTTAGGGGGCCCCAAGCATACCTCAGGGGGCCCCCAAGAGCAGTTCAGAGGGCCCACGGACTTTCACGGCAAACTGGCGACCTTTTTTTATTTTTTAGCTCTACCGTTGTCTGAGACACAGGAAGCCCTTCACTCTAAGGGTCCCTCATTGTTCAGGGGGCCCCAACCACTGCGGGGGCATAACTAGGGGGCCCCCAGCCTCAGCTCAGTGGGCTCCTACCAGCAACACAAAGCAAAAAAAAAGGTTGCCCATCTTGCCTGGGGACCAAAATAAATTTTTGCACCGGGCCCTTGTTGACCTAGAATTACCGTAGGATACGGTCACCCATTCACGCTATCAGAAGGGGCGCAAGCAGTCCTTTCAGCACGCCAGTGTCCTTATCGCATACCTATGATGTTTCGTGGAAACACGATCCAACGCCATAGTTTGTTGGACAGCAAGGACCCGTGCTGGTTGTCTGGGAACCCATCACGTCCTACCTGTAATACTGAGATTGCGTGGCCTTGGGATTGAAGCTTGAATTAGTCGATCCACGAACTCCGCAAGGTTCATATGTCTAACAAAGATTGTTTTTTTAGACGTATGTGTAATTATGGAAACAATTTAATTCACTTGTGAAATCATCCCAAGTTTTTTGCTGAAAGATGAGACAAAAAATAAATCAATATAGAAATAGACTTTATCTGCGAAAAAATTTAGAACTTGGCATAAAAAATGTACTTTTTTATTTTAAACTAGTTCGTACCCGCGACTTCGTACGCGTGGATTAAGAATTTGTTTGTCAAAATTGAATATAGAAAGTTGTTGGTAACGAAGGATTGGTCCCAAACAACACCGGCATAATATGACAGGAAATCTACATATCATTCTACCGTCGAACCTGTCTCTTGAAGAGAATCAATTTCCAACATATTTCTGTCACCATTCGATAAGTTCTCAAAATTTCGTGACTACAACTGTTAATCATACTGAAAAAAATGTCCTGTACCCTTCATACAGATTTTCTTGTCAAATTCCATCAGTATCGATATAGCCATTTAGTCGTCAAAACGTAACAAAAAGACAGAGACTTACTTCCGCATTTATAGTGTTATTACTGCGGTTCACACACACACACACACACACACACACACACACTGACTGCGAAAACCCCTGAGGGATCATTATAATGTAAAAAAGTGTACTCCTACAGCATTGCAAGACTACCTACGATTTGCCTCGCATTGCACCCCTAACTTTGTAATATCTACAGTTTAACATTCAATCCGAATAACCTACGGCCCAGGCGTGACTCTTACGATCAAAAACAATTTTTATAAACCTTAGCCTCCACGGAGATTTGAACCGGAGACCACGACCCAAACATTAGTAAGCCACCGCTTTAACCACTGAGCTATCTGACCGCTGCACGGAAAAACAGTACAGAGACCTCCATATCCAACGCGTCTGTCTGTCGCCGTTCAATAATATTTCGAAATTATAAGATAATATATATTATTTATACAGATAATTTTTCAACCAAATTTAGACAATACTTTTCTCCTTGTTTCAAAGGATAAGTGTGCAAAGTTTCATCGAGATCAGATGAAAACTGTGGATTTGTATGAAGAACAAACAAACATACATACTTTCATCTTTATATATATATAGATTTATTTTTGATAAAATATTAAAATCTAAATAACTAAGAATTTATTTTTCCACCTCCGCATCCATTTCCGCAGAACATCCAAGTCTGCGGATGTCAACTACTGAACATCCGAACCGATTACCTCCGTTAAAACCCTAATGTGGCTTCGCATTTAGGAGGATGTGGGTTCGAATCCCCGCGAGGACACTCAGATTTTGGTTTTATACAGTTTCCCCAGATCATTCCAGGCAATTGCTGGAATGGTTCCTTCAAAAGACCATTGCCAAATTCCTTCCCGTTCCTAAAGCTCGGTCCTTTCTCGCCTCTAATCACCTTGCTACTGACAAGGTGTAAACCAAAAAAAAAAAAAAAAAGTTTGTGTAATAATGTTGTTACAAACATGGCAAAAGTTACTTCATGGCAAACATGTAAAGGTGAGAATACACTACAAATGTGTGGTTTTCTATGTACAAACTGTCGTATTGTAAACATTATTGGTCCCGGGATAATATTAGGCTTCCTACTTTTGTCTTAAATGTCGAAGGTTTTGGTAAGATTTTACTTCTTTTTATGTTTAATATGATCAACTGTATGAAACAGTAAGAAATGTGTTGTATATTATTTGCAGTAGGTATGAAATGCTGCGCTTCAGCTAGGACAAACGGCTATAAAACCATAGCTCCAAATTTGAGCACGCCAAAATGTTGGAAAAAGCTGGTGTATAAGAAAAGGTGGAGATGAAGATGATATTCTATATCTGAAACCACTGACACAACAAATATCAAATAAGTAAAGAATAATATCAATTAATCTTTTCATTGTTTTCACTCTTAAACATAGCTAGCAAGATATGTACCGATGTTGTATACTATCATATTTATTAAGGTAAAGATCATTACAACATGCAATCAATTTTTTATTTTATATATATATATATATATATATTTTTTTTTTGACTGGTTTGATGCAATCCTCCATCCTTTCCTATCTTGTGCTAACCTCTTCATGTCTACATACCCCTTACAACCCACGTCCTCAATTATCTGCTTCATATATTCTAATCTCTTTCTTCCTCTACAGTTCTGTTCCCTCCACTAACAAATTAACCAATCCCGTTTGTCTCAAAATATGACCTACCAGCGTCTCTTCTTTCTGTTAGGCTCTTCCACAATCTTCTTTCCTCATCCAGGATTTGTAAAACTCGTTCGTTTCATACATTATCTCCTCACTTAATTTTCAGCATTCTCTGTAGCACCAAATTTCAAATGCACCTATTTTCCCAAAGTCTTAGCATCGCTGCCATAAAGTGCTGTTTTTCATACATAGTTTTAATTATTCTTTCTGAGTCCTAGATCAATATTTGAAACTGAATGATTTAATTTTTTCCAGAAGGTTTTATTCATTATTACTCTTCTGCTTTTAACATCATCGCTGCTTCGGCCATTGGTCGTAATGTTACTTCCTAAATAAAATAATTCATTTACTTCTCCTAAATTACATTTCTAGTATTGAAAAATTAATTTAATTTAATTGCGAAGGTCGCACGAATTTCCCTACATCCCTATTTCCCTTTCTTGTACCCGCCTATTTTTACCCTTGACGAATTTTTTATTCTTTCAGGGTTTTTAATAAATTCTTCATTACTTCCCTTGGCAAAAATTTTCCAATAGTTGTATTAAAGTATGTTGTATGTAGTAAAATGAAAAAATCGGAAGCCAATCGTCGGTAAGGTACGTATATCCTGCGGGAAATGGGTTGAAACGCAAAAATATTTTTTTATTGAAATATTTATTATTTGCATCAATTGATGTGATATGGTTGGTTATCAATCAGTTAAATGCCTAAACGCTTTCGGAAATGGGAGCTTCGCACGTGCTGCTACCTAGTGGCTGATGTTTATAGTTGCCCTATTTGCTAACAGGTGGCAGTTCCGCCGCGCGTTTCGGTTGAAACTAACTGCTTCGCGTGCCCCGTTTGACAGTGGCAAACTCCGGTTGCGTGCGTGTAGTGGACGGGATGTTGGCCCCGCGGACGTATTTCTCGCGCCGCCTTTGTTTTTAGCCGTGTTTTGGCGATTAGTTCCGCGAGGCCCCGCCAGGCGCACCTGTTCCGCCGCTTTCAAATCTCGGCCAGATTGTGTTGGTCCCCCGCGGCAGTCGGACTGTTTGCGAGTGGTGCTTCTCGCGATAATGCATCGATGATTCGGTCGGGCAGGTGGAAGAAGGGGTCTACTCGCAGGAGGAAGATGAGCTCTATCTTCAAGGAGGCCCTCTCGGTGAGTGCAAATCGGCAGCAAAACCGCCTCCGCCAGAGTTCGTTCAACGGTCGCTTCAATGCCACCTGTCAACGTTGAATTGTACTTTTGCTCAGCTGTTTTTCGGTCTGGTGACGAGATCGTATTTCCCGTAATTTATCACCGAATATATATATATATATATATACACATACCAATTAAATGCTTGAAAGAAATAATAACGTTCTTTCTGATTCATAGTTAGGTTTTGGAAATATTTTATCAAGCTTTTTTCAACCATATCAACAAATTTAACAACACATTGTTGATAAATTGTACGACCTGTAAGAATTTTCGGCGACCCGTCTAAAGCTTGACGTACTGTTGTCAAAACATAGTTTTTAGTTTTTACCTTCCAAATAGAAAATAATCTGTTGAATTTGTACCATTTTTCTGCTATGACTATTCTCATGATGGCGTTTCTCGACATTAAAGGCGACATCGTATATCCCATATTTTCTTAAAAAGCGATTTAAAAAAATACACATTATGTAAATCAATCTATGAAACATTCTTTTCTAATTAATTCCCACTAAATCTACTTTTGACGTTACCAAATATTTCACCAATAGTTTCGAGATATTTTACAACTTGACGATATTATAAAATCAATTAATAAGTAAATTGAACAAACTGTACGAATTTTCGGCGTCATATCTGAAGCTTTTACTAACGCGTAAACTTGCGCCAAACCGTATTTTTCTACTTTTTACCGCCGGAATGGAAGAGAATATGTACTGTTTTTCTGCTGTGCCTATCTTCTTGATGACGTTTCTCAATATTGGTGTGGGATCGTATTTCACGTATTTTATTGCTAAACGGTTTTTATTATTATTATTAAATATGTATTCTGACTCTTGTTTCGATGTTACCAAATGTTTTCCAAATAGTTCAACCTGTTTTTTAACGATATTGACAAATTTAACAAGACATTGTTGATAAATTGTGGGACCTGTACGAATTTTCAGTGACTTGTCTAAGCTTAAAGTACTATTGCCTAAACTTACGTCAAACCGTATTTTCTAGTTTTTACCTTCCAAATAGGAGAGAATCGGTTGAATTTGTACTATTTTTCTTCGGTGACTATTATCATAATGACGTTTTTCGACATAGGTGCGAGATCGCATTTCCCATATTTTCTCGCTTAAGTATTTTTTATTATTATTTTCAAATATGTATTCCGACACTCGTTTCGATGTAACAAAGTTCAAGCTGTTTTTCAACTATATTGACAAATTTGACAAGACACTTGGTAAGTTCTGTGACCTGTGCGTTACTTGTTCTAAGGAGTAACATGTTATTGCCCAAACTTACGTCAAATCGTATTTTCCAATTTTAACCGTCCAAATAGAAGAGTATATGTTGAATTTGTATTGTTTCTCGATAATGAGGAGATACTTTCTCACCAAACGATTTTTTCATTATTATTTGTAAATACGTACCATAATACTGTAATATACAAATAATTGTATGGAAACTGTTATTCTTGTCATAGTAATTCGCACTAATTCTCGTTTTGATGTTACAAAATGTTTTCCAAATAGATCAAGCTATTTTCCAATTTTATCAACAAATTTAACCAAACATTATTGATAAATTTGCGACTTGTGCGAATTTTCTGTAATTATCAGAAGCTTGACGTGCTAATACCCAAACTTAACGCCGAGCCGTATTTTTCAGTTTTTAAGTTTTTACCGTCCGAATCGGAAGAGAATATGTTGAATTTGTAGTATTTTTCTGCTGTCACTGTTTTCATTATTACATTGGGGAGAGATCGTATTTCCCGTATTTTCTCGCTAAAAGATTTTTTTAAAATAGAAAAATGCGTATTATAATAATATATAAATCAATGCAGGGGAAAAGTTACTTTTTTGTAAGTAAATCTCACTCTCATTTTGATGCTGCAAAATGTTTTCCAAATAGATGAAGGTATTTGGCGACTTCTTGACAATATTATAGAAGCTATTAATAAGTTAATTATCAACTGAACCGATTAGCTATGACTTTGATTGTATAAACAGTAAAATGCGTGGGTCCTGGCTGAAATATTGTGATTTAGTGATGCGCGAGAGTTTGAGCACATCAAATTAACCGTTCAAAATACCTTCTGGTTTTGTCATACAGTAGTGACCGTTTAAATTTGGGAGAATCTTTTAACGCAGATTCTCGATAATTTTTTTACTATTTTTTTCAATTCGTCCTCGACATTCACGCAAAATCACGATTCTTGAAGGATCCACTATCTGAGTGTATTGTTAAAAAAAAAAAAAAAAAAAAAGTGTTTGCGCAGTTATAGCAAATCTAATTCTCACTAAATAGTTATGAAATATTCTCTCAACAAACCAACCTGTTTTTGTGACCTTTTTTTTTTCACAATTAGTGGTGTATCGGCGATTGACACGGGGTTAGCTGATCACCAGATTGTGCGCCTTAGTCCTGATTCAATCCTCTCCGAAGTGGAGTGTTGAAGTGATTCACTCGTCGCATGGGGACGTTAAGCCTGGCGGGCTGGCGGTGTCTTTCGGAAGAGTAGGCCTGACTTGAGCGGCACCAGATCTCACCCTCTCCCTTCATTCTCGCTTCATCCATTCACAACTCAAATAAACAAACACACTAAACACGTGTATACAGTCATATTAGGTGCTTGCTTAACTGTTAAGTTAGCGTGACTCTTGCGAAAATGTCGTGCGCGCTGGTCAGTGTGGTTGTGGTCACGGTGAAAATCGGAACTACTTGTTCATTTCATTAAAATGACTGGATGTTTTTCGATAATTCTGTACCAAGTCTCTTCTTGTTGCAAAAAAAGTATGTTGGATTAGTGATACTAATTTTACCAGGGAAACTCGAGGAGAATTTTCTTTGCTTTTTCCCCTCATCTAATCAGAGACTATCAAAAATTCTTCGGCTATTTCAGAATGCGGCCAGAAAGGTTCAACCATTTCACACAGAATTATTTAGGAAATGGAGATACAATTTCCGGAGTTGCATTGCATCTACGGAGAAACTAGCAGTTACATTAAGGTAAATAAACAAAATTTAGTTTTCAGTTTTTTATAAAGCTGAATAACACGCCAATGCAATTGAATTTTGTTTTATTTTTGTGTCCTACGCGTTTCGCTCTATTTCCTGAGCATCATCAGCAACATATGTTTGGTATGTATTCATTTAGTTAGGTACATTTGGCTTAAACTTAAATGTTACTTTTTTACCATGATCAGGGTTAGCTTCTCCGTGTAGGTTTTTTTTTTTTTTTAACTGCTTAACGTCTCTTAACAGCGAGGTCTTTAGAGACGGGGAAGGATAGGGGGGGGGGGGCAAGGAATGGGAAGGAATTCGGCCATAGCCTTTTGAAGGAAGCATCCCGGCATTTGCCTGGAGTGATTTGGAAAACCCAAATCTGGATGCCCGGACGGGGATTCGAACCGCCGTCCTCCCGAATGCGAGGCCAGAACGCTAACCATTACACCACCACGCTCGGTCCGTGTAGGTTTTGTAGAATCTTCTGAAGGTATAAAGCACTACACTGCACCGACGAAATTACACATTATCACTATTATTTATTGTCACTATCGTTTTCAAAACATGAGAGAGTAAACACAACGCCATGTTTTTCACAAGTCCATAGAGTGTGTGTTTGTTTGTGTTTCAGGTTTCATTGTGGTTATGGACTTGTGAAAAACATGGCGTTGTGTTTACTCTCTCATGTTTTGAGAACGATAGTGACAATAAATAATAGTGATAATGTGAAATTTCGTCGGTGCAGTGTAGTTCTTTATACCTTCAGAAGATTCTACAAAACCTACACGTAGAAGCTAACCCTGGTCATGAGAAAAAGGTAACATGTAAGTAAATTTAAGTTCACCTGAACTTTATATTGTTTTTTAAACCAAATGTAATTAATTAAATGTATAAATAGCAAACAGATGTCGCTGATGATGCTCGGGAAATAGAGCGAAACGCCTACGACACCAAAATAAAACAAAATTCAATTGTATAGGAACGAAGTCTTTCTCGGCGTTGAGAATGGATGTAGTCTTCTCGGGAGACTAGCCGAGTAAGTAAGATGTTTCCACACGATATTTCGGCGATCTCTGACTCCGTTGCCATCTTCTTCACCAGAAGATGGCGACGGAGTCAGAGATCGCCGAAATATCGTGTGGAAACATCTTACTTACTCGGCTAGTCTCCCGAGAAGACTACATCCAAAATTCAATTGCATTGGCGTATTATTCACCTTTATAAAAAATTGATTAATTCGCAATTTAGGAAATGGCCCACAATATCCAATTATTATAAATTTAGTTTTGATCGTTAAATTAGGACCGAGCGTGGTGGTGTAACGGTTAGCGTTCTGGCCTCGCATTCCGGAGGACGGCGGTTCGAATCCCCGTCCGGGCATCCAGATTTGGGTTTTCCATGGTTTCCCCAAATCACTCCAGGAAAATGCCGGGATGCTTCCTTAAAAAGTCCATGGCCGAATTCCTTCCCATTCCTTGTCCCCCATCCTTTCCCGTCTCTAAAGACCTCGCTGTTAAGAGACGTTAAGCAGATTAAAAAAAAAAAGTTAAATTAAGTCGTGTATTAAAAACCTTAGAAATTGACTGATCTCATATAAAGCTGTAAGTCACCTTATTTACCCACAGAGGTTTTTCTTTCACGAACTAAAGAAATCAACCACTCTATTCGTTTTGGTCGTACAGACTCGCTCCCACTATGTCCACTTTTTTTAACTGCTTTACGTCTCTCAACAGCGAGGTCTTTAGAGACGGGGCTAGGAATGGGAAGGAATTCGGCCATGGCCTTTTGAAGGAAGCATCCCGGCATTTGCCTGGAGTGATTTGGGAAACCATGGAAACCCCAAATCTGGATGCCCGGACGGGGATTCGAACCGCCGTCCTCCCGAATGCGAGGCGAGAACGCTAACCGTTACACCACCAAGCTCGGTACTATGTCCACAGTGACCTGATTCGCAGTGTTTGTTTGACTCCGACGAAAACGCACGAGTACGCACGACCAATTACTCGTACGCATCCACTGTGACGACAGCCTAAGGCATTGTGTCAGAGGTAGGACGGCCAGTTCCTTTCCTCGGGGACCTACAGTTTAATGTGAAGGTTGGTTGGATCCTCCCTATGGAGGCATACTAAGCCATTGTGTCAGAGGTAGGACGGCCAGTTCCTTTCCTCGGGGACCTACAGTTTAATGCGCGCAATCCGAGCCACGGGACGTCCTGCCGTAGCTCATGCGGTCAAACACAATTCTTAAAAATTCCTGCACCCACCGGGATTCGAGCAAAGAACCTTGGGAATCAAGCGCCATAATCACTGAGCTACCAGACCACTCGAAGTGCTGCTATCCAGTGAATTGTATAGCGAAACACAAATGTTTGCTTAACAGAAGAAAATATCCGTAAAGCTTCCTACTGTTACAGACTGTTTACCGACATCTTAGTCATATGCGGTAACGCGATCAATCCTTATTGATGGCAGCGAAGTCCATCTTTTTTTTTTTTTTTTTTTTTTTTTTTTAATTTGGCCTTCGGTCTTTGCGACCATTTAGCCAGGTCGAATTTGTTTTTTTTTTGTACCAACTGTTGTATCAGGCATTAATCATGATATTGTAGACACTACAGTAAGGACAACACAAGACGAGCACAACACTTAATTAAAACCACCCATGCCCGCGGCCGGACTCGAACCGGCGGCCCTTACAATGCGAGGCCAGCGTGCTAACCCCTACACTGCCAGGGCCGGCGGTTTTTTTTTTTTTTAATGGCATTCGGCTACTGGGCCATACAGCCAGCTCAATGTGATTTGTTGCTATAAAGTATTGACACAAGGACACTACAACCCGGACAAGACATTCACAGACACAACACTAAACACCCATGCCCTCGGCCGGACTCGAACCGGCGACCTTCGGTACGCGGAGCTAGCACTCCAGCCCCTACGCTACCGAGGCCGGCGAAGTCCATCTTGGCCCTGAACTGTCTCATACGCGCGCAATAAGCTTTACGAAACTAATCCGAAATGTTTTTCCAGCGAGTTTTCGATATCCAAACCCTTGTAAATGAACTATAGAATAGTTTTTTAGCCGGTAACAGAGTGATTCGCTCATAGTATAGAAAGAGAGGTGACAGAATTGCAGAAAAACAAAACAAAAAATGAAGCTTTCTTTAGTTTTTTTTTACGCGGCAGGTATACTCCGTTCTATTTTATCAATTAACTAGCTGAGTTCCCGGCGGTACCCGGTATAGTAGCCGTAGTTTACCCGTTCCCTATTTTTATTCCCGCAGTGATAAACATTTGTAGAAAGTTTCATAAAATTCGCGCCAACTTTTTTCGGAATTAAAGCAAACCTAGATTCACCCGCCCCCTACCAAGAAACGGGTGGGTTGAAGATTATTTGCCCGTACACTATTTTCATTCGTCGGAAAAGATTCTTGTATATCAAGCTTCGTTAATTTGGTTGAGAAATTGCATTACTACATTACTGAACAACGCTAGATTATGTTAGAAACTCACATTTGATTATTTTTTTTTTTTTTTTTTTTTTTTTGTAACTGCTTTACGTTTTTTTTAACATCGAGGTCTTTAGAGACGGGAAAGGATGGGGGGGGGGCAAGGATGGGGCCAAGGAATGGGAAGGAATTCGGCCATGGCCTTTTGAAGGATGCATCCCGGCATTTGCTTGGACTGATTTGGGGAAAGTATGGAAAACCCAAATCTGGATGCCCGGACGGGGATTCGAACCGCCGTCCTCCCGAATGCGAGGCGAGAACGCTAACCGTTACACCGCCCCGCTCGGTACATTTGATTCAATTGCGAAGTGAATGGTTAAACGTTTTGCTCGAAACGCTAGATACTTTAACTCGGCAGATTCAGCCTTTTATACAAATATCAAAAGTGAATCCAGAATAATATTATCGTAAACAGAAGACTAATGCTGAAGGCCAGAGACATTGTCCTGAGATCGTGCTTAAAGAAAATCTCTGTTTTTACGGCTATCTGTGGCATTTAAAAATTGAATATCCCGAATTAAAAGAAAGAATACTTCAAATTTTGTTTAGTGTGCAAAATAGTTATTATAGTTATCTTATTGCTTTCATTAAAGGCTATGTTCAGAGACATTGTAGTTGTGCGTTTAGTGCGAAGTATGCAACATCTAATTTTCCATCTTTGGGATTTGTCGTCATACGTTCAGAACTTAATTTAATTCTCCTGCGGTATTTAACGTTGAAACACGAGACAAGCCAAACAACTGAGTTGAGATTCTTAGCTTTAAAACTGTGAAAACCACATCGAAATCTGCTACGTAGTTTCCGAGTCTTTATACGACCAACATATCCGGTTTTCGTTTTATAGATAGATAAACAATGTTGACTGAGATGGGGAGAATGTCTTATCTAACGCCTCAAGAACAATAGGATTGCTTGCTGTACCTCAGAAACAAGTTTTATTTGCAGGAGTGGCTAGAGTCAACATTTGATCCAGAATATTAAAAAAAAAAAAATACGAGATGACGCATATATCGGCCGTGTACATTATGAACGCAATTTGTTTTTTTGGTGTTTTTTGTTTTTTTGTTTTTTGTTTTTTGTGTTTGTTTTTTGTTTTTTTTTGTTTTTTGCTTATGGCTTTAAGCAGTAGTGGATCCAGGGGGGGGCTAGGGGGCTGAAGCCCCCCCCCCCAAAAGCACCAAGTTCACCCCCAACGACATCAATTGTGGGGACCTTTTTTTTTCTTTTTTTGCTCTACTGTTTTCATAAAGGCGGCATTCTGGAAAAATGTGAGATTTCTCTCCTCGCCCGAGTCAAGCCCCCCCCCAAACCAAAATCATGGATCCGCCACTGGCTTTACGCCTCGTGGACGTGGAGGTCATTAGAGACAGAAAAGGATTCGGGACAAGGAACGGGAAGGAATTCGTCCACGGCTTTTTGAAGGAAACCCCTAATCTGGATGCCGAATGGGGATTCAAAACCGGCGTCCTACCGAATGCGAGGCCAGAGTGTTGCCGTTCACCCACCACGCAATATTTTTAACGACAGTTTGGTAAAAGAAATCAGTACAAAATGTCTTCTGGAAGTAATTGGGGGGGGGGGGGAATGCTACGTGCCATACCGAGGGGCATCCATAAATTACGTGAGGTGAAATGGGGGGGGGGGGTCCGGCGTAATCTCACCAAGGGGGGAGGGGGGTCTAGGGAAATCTCACGTGAGTTTTAGGGAAAAAGTTTTTGGACTGTAGACCTAAAAAACAAAAGTCTACAAAATGCGCGGAAGTCGATTTTTGGGGGGTATTTCATCGACAAGTGGGGGTGAGACCTAAAAAAAAAAGTCTGCAAAAGTTTTGAGGGCGATTTCTAGGGGGGGGGGGTTCTCACGGACCAGATCTCACCAGAGGGAGGGGGGGGGGGGGTCCGGCCAGACCTCACGGAATCTCACCAGAGACGGAAAAACACCTCACGTAATTTATGGATGTCCCCTAACGTCAGACTACCTGGGGAGGGGGGGGAAGGGTAGTAATAGGGCCACGTAGTTTATGAACGCTCCCGAAATAACAGTCGTGTAGTGAATTCCCCGCAGCCGTGAAAAGCGAGGCTTTGTCAACACGTTGGGCAAGAGTGGAGGATTGTTTGCAATGCAGGCGTGCCTAGTGTCGAACTAGGTTATCGCCCTGTGATAACGCATCAAACTGCTTCTAGTTTGAAGTGACCACTCAGACAATACACAATCAACTCGCTGTCGCATCCAAAACAGGAACAGTGCAAATTCGGGCACTACAGTAGTTACTGTATAAGGAAATTGTCGACGGTGTATGGTATCTATAGTAATAGACACTAAATTTTTGTGTACTGTCATTAGTCTTTGGTTTGAAGCAATCTTCCATCCCTTCCTTCTTGCGCTAGCTTCTTCATCTCTACATACCCCTTACAACCCACGTCCTCAATTATCTGCTTCATATATTCTAATCTCTGTCTTCCTCTACAGTTCTTATCTTCGACTGTTCCCTCCACTAACAAATTAACCAATCCAGCATGTCTCAAAGTATGACCTACCAGCCTGTCTCTTCTTTCTGTAAGCTTCTTCCACAAACTTCTTTCCTCACCCATCATTTCCAAAACTTTGTCATCCACCTAATATTCAGCATTCTTCTGTAGCACCACATTTCAAATGCTTCAAGTTTCTTTCTTTCCGGTATTCCTAAAGTCCATGTTTCGCTACCGGAAAGTGCTGTGCTCCAACATAGAGTTTTAAAAAATTCTTTCTAATTCCTAGATCTATATTCGAAACTAAAACATTTCTCTTTTTCATGAAGGCTCTTTTTGCTAGTGCTATTCTACTTTAAACATCATTCCTGCTTCGGCCATCAGTTGTGGTTTTGCTTCGCAAGTAGCACAATTCACTTACTTTTCCTATTACATCCGAACCTATTTTTGTATGTAATCTACTATTACTGGTATCATTTCTGCTACATTTCATCACTTTTTCCTTGTTTTGGCTTATATTTAGTCCAACATCTTCCTTCAGTATTTCGTTCATGATATTAACTTCTCAATATGCTCAACCAGTTCTTCTAACAAGACAATGTCATCAGCAAATCGTAGCATACTGATTTTTTTCTTCTTGAACATTTATGCCACATTCAAATCTTTTTTTCACTTCCTTTATTGCTTCTTCTGCATACAAGTTGAATATTATCTGGTATAGATTACAACCTTGCCTCACACCCTTTTTAAATGATGCATGTCTCTCGTGATTCTCTACTTAATCTTATTAATCTTGACGCCATAATTGCTTCCCTCGTACCGCGGTTTTCCTAAACCCAAACTGATCTTCACCTACTATCTCTTCTAATATATGTTCAGGACCCGGAATTGTGATTACTTAATATTTGCGATGTGTTTGGCCTCGCATTCTGGAGGACGGCGGTTCGAATCCCCGTCCGGGCATCCAGATTTGGGTTTTCCATGGTTTCCCAGATCACTCCAGGCAAATGCTGGTATGCTTCCTTCAAAAGTTCCATGGCCGAATTCCTTCCCGTTCCTTGGACCCAATCCCATCCCGCCTCTAATGACCTCGCTGTTAAAGAGACGTTAAGCAGTTATATATATACACATATATATATATATATACAGGGTGTTACAAAAAGGTACGGCCAAACTTTCAGGAAACATTCCTCACACACAAACAAAGAAAATATGTTATGTGGACATGTGTCCGGAAACGCTTACTTTCCATGTTAGAGCTCATATTGTGGACGGCTGTGATACAATACGCCATTCTCCAGGGCTGCATCAGCGCATCAGGGATTCCATGCGACGGAGGGTGGATGCATGTATCCTCGCTAACGGAGGACATTTTGAACATTTCCTGTAACAAAGTGTTTGAAGGCACGCTGGTACGTTCTGTTGCTGTGTGTTTCCATTCCATGTTTAATGTGATTTGAAGAGAAGTAATAAAATGAGCTCTAACATGGAAAGTAAGCGTTTCCGAACACATGTCCACATAACATATTTTCTTTGTTTGTGTGTGAGGAATGTTTCCTGAAAGTTTGGCAGTATCTTTTTGTAAAACCCTGTATGTATATATATATGTATAAACTGAATCGGATGATGTGATACGGAATGTCAATTTACATTTCGGTCGTGGCTGCATATAAACCTAATCACAACAACTGTTAAAGTTGCTATTCGATAATCGAAAAACGTATCATCCGCGCATTAATACACACCACATAGCCTACATAAATCGGTATCTGGAATATATCCGTTTGTTCCGGATCACGCATAAAATGAGAATTTTTAATGGGTTTTCACAAGGGGAATACTTGGGATCGAAGTTAAAAGTAGGACACATTTATTTTATCAATATTGTGACATAAATTTAAAACAGCTGAATCTATTTTAACTGGATTTAAAACTGCTGGTTTCTATAAATAACTTTGGAAATTAAAAGGGATTAGCGTAAAAGGGGAGAGTAGTGGTTTTTTTTTTAACCAATGAGGACAAGATTTTCAGTTAGTTTTAAAGTTCCAGCGAAATCTGATAAAAACTGTTTGTGTATAAAAATTAAGAGCTGTAAAGGGGGAGAGGGGGTGGCTTTTGGAATTTTTGGTAAGAAAATTTTCTCCATAGAAAAATAAATATATGTGCCACCTATCATGGTGATCGGTAGTAGGAGGAGGTTTGTCTTAGCTAGCCGGATAAGCTCTTTGGACAACCGTAAAGAGACTCCACTTGCCCGCGTGACGTCACAAAGTTCTTTGGACGGTCAAGATGGCGGGTGCAGTGTTGCCACATTGACGGCATGACTACAGCATATTTCAAATTAAACATATATAACTGTTATTTAGTCTTTATTATAGCTGTTATTTCACTTATATCCAACAATGT